>DWJZ01003720.1:0-16516 GCA_018249125.1 Asbolis capucinus
CGTGCCCTCAAATAAATGTTTAGCTCGATTCTAATTCCTTTTTGCTACTATTAATCAAATTTTTTCCGATTAGACAATATCGGTATTTTTCTAAGGTAAGGTAGATCAGTCATATTCTGTTCGGAGAAATTTATGGCAGTCCATGATTATTTATTAACACTTCTATTTTATACAGCTTCAAATCAAAATTTCTTAAAATTTCTGAACTCTGGTCTAACCATTGTGTAAATAGAGGGCTTAAAACATTGGTCCCATTTTAATTAAAAAATACATTGCTTGTTTGCTTTTTCTTGTGTTAAGGATCCGGTCTTTTTAAATTTCCCCCTTCAGGGCGAGCGTTTACTAATTTTGACGCTTTCGCAGTTTGACGCAACCCCTCGTCTGTTCCCACACGGTAACCAAATCGAGGTTCATTCAACCATGGGACGCAGAGAGGTTTAACCTCATTACTCGATCTCGCTTTGATTTCCTTTCGGTTCACCCTATTACTTAATCTACTAGATAGGCCCTACCTGTAATTTCAGTGAATTGTGTGAAGGTGAAAACGTCACATAGAACGTTTCTAGGACTTTGAGTGGATTAAGTCAATAAGTTAATTTGGGAATAGTTTGACCTGTTCTAATAGGCGTGATTCTTTCAAAGGAACCAAGTCAGTTCGATATAGTTCTACATAAGGACATCTTCTAAATAGATTTATATATATGCTTAGTAATGGATGGGTCCATCCTTTATATTCTGTACACAACACAACATGAAGCTACACAATTAAGGAGGACGGACAAATTCATTTATGGGTTAGTAAATAAAAACTCTATGAGTGCACTCAGGTTCAGCTGCTACCAGCTGGTAGCTATGCTTTTCAACTTCCACGGTCTAGGTTGACAAGGTTAATGAGGTTTATTGATTTTGTACAGGTGCCGAAATAGCAGACGGTAAGGGTAAGATATTAAGACGTCTTATGAATAGGTAAGCTCAATGTGACAAGAAAAGTAATTAACTAGATGGCTTATGTTAACTAAGCAAGTAATAGCCGCAGATTTTCGACACCACGATATGGACTTTGACGACTTGTGTGCTTTGAGGGATTTAACGGTTGGTCTCGATTGATAGCTTAGCCACATTGTAAACTCGACTCATTATAGACTGTGTACATTATGCTATGTTACGGGTACTCGCGTTAAATGTTTTTCAGGCCGATAATTGGACCCAGTGTCACGGATCATGGTCCCGGTTGAACTGCGGTGGCGATGTGCTGCTGACAGATGACCCTAATACGGACTAATGTCAAGTGTCATCTGTAGCAACAGCAAAATTAGCAACATTCTACTTTCGGTCACATGGTCAATACTGTATAATCACGTTTGGATTGATAGCACCGTTATAGATTTTCCGCAGTTACAGGTACGCATATTTTATCGAATTTCCACATGATAAATGGGCTAGTGATACAAAACCATTGGAATAGTTAGCTAAGCAGTGGTCAACGATTGATCGATGCGTCGGGCGCGGTCGCGCGTAACACTAGCCGAATGGGGCGGGGTAATTGGTTTGTTTTATGGCCACCCTGACCGCTTTCTTGGATTGGGCGCGTTTGCCTGTGTATCAAAGTTTATTTCATCCTATTCGGGGTTATTTATTGCTTTGTGTAGGTACTGTATGCTTCGTATTTGTTGCCGGACTGTTTTTGTGTCAACTGGGGCGTACATTTTATTCCATCAATTGAAGGCTCCATTCGTGGAAACGTCACCGTTTATTTCTATTTCCACTGTTACCTCATTCAGAAATTGTTTTCGTATTGAATTTCCAGTTCGAATAAATATCGTTAAAAGCGGAATGTAACCAGGTTCTATTCACGCATAAATTTGTATATTGGGGATTATTGATTTTCAATGGCTGTTATTATTTCTGAATGTTGTGGTGCCATATTACGCCTAAGAGTGAGAAATCTGTGTAGTAATTTAGTAGCATATGTTACATGAAGTAAATGTAATGCAATTAACTATTTCAAAATACTGGAATTTCTAATGGGATACATCATGCAGTGTTTTCCTGCCAAAAATTCACGCTCTCTACTCTCCGTTGCTGTACACGAAAAAATAATCGTCTCGTACCGGCTAGTGTGCATTACGTGAACACACATATAAAAAGAGAAAATGTGAAATGTATGTGAATAATTTCTGAATTTTCATTCGTACCTCGAATGTTTCTCTAGAGTTGACGCGAAATGTATTTCTGTTACAAATTCGCATATTGTGCTTGTAATGTTACGTAAATTGAAAATGTCATCAACAAAACCTATAAAATGAACAGGTCTCACAACTCAGTTCTTTCAATGCATGTCATTTAAATTAGTCACAGCATTTCCTTCGATCTCTCTCTTTCTTTTTATATCCTATTTTTTCTGCCACTCTCACTATATATACCAAGCAAAAACTTCCTTATATTTTTGGATAAAGAAGTTCTAGCATAAGCCACGTTATGACGCATGAATACCAGCATATGTATTTTATAGCGGATGAAGTTTTATATATTCTTATTATTAAGAATAATCTAGGGAAGTCTCGTCTGTTTCTTTTGATGAACTTCAGAGGTGCTTATGTTACAACATTTGCATGGGACGGAGACCGGATCGATAGGCTCTCAGTTCAAACTAATTAGTTCGACTTACGCGAGGTCTCCGAAAGCTCTTTAAAATGCAAAGCAGATTGCGCAATAATTAGATGAGGGCAATATGCTTGTATTTGGACTTGCTTTGTCGGTTGATATCACTGTTTGTTCCCAAATTTGAAGCTAATTGCTGTTTGTTTGAAAATGACATTCGTTAACTGGAAATTTCTGGTTGTTATCTACGTATCTAACTTTGCGGGTACGTGTTTTGATGCGTACGATTGTTTAATTATCATGGTGATTGTTATCATATGAGTGGTGGGCAATGGACGTGAAAAACACGAAATCATTACTATTTATTGGAACCTTTTACAGGATACATTATTCTTATTCTTCGTTTTACGGCATAAAACGTCGCTACGGTTTTTACCTGTTATAAGAGCAGATTTTCAATCAATGATTGATAAGGACGTTTATACTTTGTTCGCACGCACAACCCTCGTCTCCGCCTGGGTCAACAAGTCACGGGACGGCCATTGTTGGAGTGCTTAAATAGGTATATTTGAGGAGCTCTCGTGGTCGACACCGTGGTCGCTATTTAAGTATCAGAGTGTTAAATCAACTGTTGAAGTGCCACTTTGTGTTTAAAATTACATCGAATTGTTTGTAGAATTTTATTATCATCAGTACGTGAACTTGGAAACTATCGTCAGATATATGTATGTATATACAGCCTTATATACAGGTTAACATTACCTTTTGTTTAAATATGAATTAGGCGGTATCTAAAAAGGTATTTTAAACAATAGTGTACCCATTTAGGGTCAAAACACATCTGTTGGAAAGCATGGCATCCCTTTCATAATTTACAATATTTATTATTTATTTTACACGGCCAAGGCAGCGTGATGATCTGGGGCTGCATGTCAGATGAGGGAGTCGGCGAAATGTGTGTGTGAGGGCCGAATGGAATCTTCAAAATACATGAATGTTTTTTTTGGTGATAAAATATGGAAGGAATTAAATACCACCAAGATAACGCACCTTGCCATAAATCAGCTCACACGATGTCATGGTTTTGTGAAAATTTGATAGGGCACCTAGAATGGCCTGCACAGTCGCCGAACTTTAATCCAGTAGAACATTTATGGGGAATTCTTAAACGAAGGTCCGGCGCCACACAATAACAACGAAGGAAGAGTTAAAAAGACGCCTCCGCTCCGCCTGGAATGGAATGCCATTACTAAAGCACAATGCAAAGCTCTTGTAGGCTCTATGCCAAGAAGAATAGCTGCTGTGATAGCGGCAAAAGGTGGGCCCACAAAATATTGATTTTGTATTAAAATAAAGATTAATTTTAACAAACACTAGTTGATTCATTACAATACATTGATACAATACAATACAAAACTTTTTTATAAATTCAAATATCATAGGGGTGCTTCAAACCTTTGGCCAAAGCTGTATCTTCTTTCGATGATTCTTTGATAAGCTATTAAACTGCTTAGTGATTAGCGTTGATAAGCACACCAAGAAATAATCCCGAACAAGCACACAGAAATAACAACATTATAATCATGATAATGGTGTTAAAATATTATGTCGAGCCTGTACTGATTAAGGGGTTTCGCACACGATAGTACTGAAACGATACGGGTAAAGTAAACACGTGGTTTGACCGCCCTATAGATGTAATTGGGTCTAGGCCGGACTGTAGTACCTACGTACCAACATATGTACATACCTCGGGATTTGTTTGAGGCCGATTGTTACTAGTGATAAGATTGAAGACGGAATATAAATTGTAATCTGGGCTTACTCCTGTTAGTACGTGAAGATAACTTTCTACCCTTTTTCGACAGCAACTCGCAAGTTTAGGAGTGTGAGATAAATCATGTGTGCAGAAGAGGAGGATAGGATATATTAATACATATTAACAATATGTGATTGCTGTCTGTAAATAAAAGACATTTGGGAGAAACTATTAGTCAGGGTTTTTAATAAGAAATAGGATTGAAACCAATGATTTAAAGAATTTTTGGTCTGTTTGTTTATTTAACAGTTTGTCTGTATCTTTGTTCAAGCTAATTTTAGTAAAGCTAATCCGGTTTGTTCAATTTGGTTCACACTTAAAAAAGGTACATCTGCCTTGCTGTACCGATGCGAAGCATATCAGTTTTTCGATTGGTTCTAAAGAAATTACTAATCAATATGTAAACGTTTTGTTTATTAACCGCTGATAATATTTTAAACTCTGAAAGAAATGTATTTATTTGTTTTTTTAAACATTAACTGCGATTTTTCATAGACTAATAGTAATTATAACGATTTTTAAAATTTATGTCTATTTGTTTTCTTAAGAATGACTATTTGGCTTTTGAAGAATGCTGTCTGAGACCATTAACTTGACTAAAGCGATACGAGGGCAGTTGAGCGACGAAAATATAAAACAGTTTGGGCTACTAGAAATATCGGGTTGATAATTTTAATACCATTTTGGTACGTCATATCATCGTGACAAAGCCCTCATTGGCTCTATCGTGGCTCTACACGTTTTACACGTACTGCTGCAGTTATAAATAGGTAGGAAATAAGATCGCTTTGACTCTAATCGAATCCAATAAAAGAGGTATGAAAAGTGGGTGGTGCTCGCGTGGGCGAGCCGCTGTGCTGCGGCAAGTGCTTATGTAAATATGTATGTGACATTTGAACGCTGGACGACACATTCTTTTTATTAATTGACCCTGGAGAGAAATGAAGAAAAAGCGAGGCCTGATACTGTTTGCGAATTGGAGACAGTGGGAAACGAGCTTTAGAAAACTGCAATTTTTCGTATGTATACAAAATTTAGAGTGAAATAGTAGAATAAAAAGAAATTAATATTTTTTCTTCTCCACTGCGTGTGTACTTTATAGCAAGTTGTAAGTATTAGATGGGTCGTTTAAGAATGATATAGATCTGGTAAGATATTTATAAAGGATTTTGTTTGGGAATTATTAACCTGTAAAAATAATAACTTATGTTATTGTTAATTGGTTTTGGAAATGGGCGAGATAGGGTTATACGTATAACGAAGGTAATGCAATGAAGTAAATTGAAAAATATCAGTTAAACTTAACAATTTACGGTTACTATTAACAGTTAATGTGTGTGTGTGTGTGAAAGAGAGAGAGAGGGAGGGAGAGAGAAATGTAGAGACTTTCCATAATATTAATCCCTGAAGATTTTATCTTCAATGGTGTTGTCGCCGTCAATCGTCATTCATTCACCTAGCTGTTGAAATAATTTTCAGCTTTAATATTTGTGGCCTCAAATATTGGTAGGGGTGTGTCTCTATTGAATTAAATCAGGCGTAAATAATGGAACAAAATATTTCTTTGTTTCAGGTAATTGTTACAATATTTCCAATACTCAGCGAGTACAAGAACCACTTCTGAAGCCTTGCTGTTACCGTGACGATAGTTGCCAGGCGATTCCTTAGAACTAATCGATGTTGGACTTTAATGTTTTATTTCAGCTCGTATTGATGGATGAAATTCTCAGAATGGCTAATAATTGGAAGGTAATAAGTTTATCATTTCTTAACATGAATTATACTAGTATAAGACAACTGCACCTCTGTGAATTCGTAGTGAAATATAATTTCAGGGCTGATATTTCTACGAAGTCAGTAAGGGTATATATGAATCCAGTTTTATGTTTCTCTTAATTTATATAAATATATATAATTTAGTCATATTGTGTAAGACATTAACAAGTGTAAACTTTGTTTCATGACAAAACTGTTGGTAAACCTTAAATATATAAATAAAATTAAATGAATATTATACTCACGTAGTTACGTAATATATTTAATTTCGATGCAATTTCCGTCATGTTATATGTAGTGCTGCATGCATATATATAAACTTATATAAAATACAAAATAGCCTTCGATTTACTAATAGCAAAGCTGTAATGTTTCTTGATTACTTATTAATGTTGCAAGAACAATAGAATTCCAATGAATGCATACTTTATCTATCTACAAATACATAGTTCGTAGGCGGAATCTCCTCAGTAGCGAATGGAAAGAGATTCCTCCTGGCCAAAAATACCACATTTTTTTTAAATTTCCGACTATCTATAACCATGAACAACTATTGTAGTAATAAATAAAACTAACACAAACGAACTCGAGGAGTCTTTACAGTATCTAAATAGCATTTCCCCTTGTTAATTAATCTCATTGTTTCGTAAATTCCCGACTGTTGCAACATTGGGAATTCTCTCTTGTACAGAATTTGTCCCTTTGTATAAAGAGGCACTAAAACCTCCTATTTGCTTTAAGCATTATATACCCAAGTAGTTATGTTCTGGAAGTTTAAATCTTTTCCTTATAACTTGATTTAACTAATGCGGTCTTTAAGATTTTTGTATAATAATGACGTTACTTATTTTAAAGTTTAATATGGTTCTCTTATGCGAATAATATCTTTTACAATCTATTTCTCATAAGGACTTTGAAGTTTTACGTTTTTTTCAGTACCAATCAGGCATTAGATGTCGATCTGTTCTTTTGCCAGCTAACATAAAGAACTTGTAAGGAAAATGTTAAAGATAAGTCTAATATTATTTACAGCTGTTAAAACACGTTTGCTTTACTTATGCTAATGCGATTAAGGTACAACACAACACACTTGCATAAACATAGGTGGTGTGTTTACGTTCAGATGGTGACAAACGTTGAGTACTGGAATACTAATACGGAAATAAGGTTTACCAGTTGAAATTTACTGTGTCGGTCGACCCTGTAGCGTAGTTGTATCGATCCTGCTTGCGAAAAAACAGGTTTCAGCTTAGTTTTACTTATCTTGGTTAGATAGATTTGTGGCAGATAAATATTTATTCTTGACGGTGTTATATTATGTTATATTATGAGTTGTATGTATAACCATGCCTCTATGCGCACAGGGAATTCTATTGCGCGAGCTTCATTGGCTAAGAACGTTGGTATACGTTCATACACATTTGTTAAAAGAAGCGTTTATTAAAAATATACTAGATGCGAGAGCGGATTTGTGACCGTAGAAAAGTGCTTAGTTAAGTGGGTACTTTAGCTTATATTTAATTATAATGCCTGGGACAAAAAGGAGGGTATTATCAATCATTTGATAGTTTTAAAGCATTCATTCAACGAAGGCATATTGCAAATGATTGTTGACATGTCAGTTGTGTGTATCTAGTCTATGAGACTAATTAAGTGTACTGATCTACTTTCCAATGTTCAATTATTCTGTGATTGCCGAATGCAGGATAATTCGGATCTATTGTTGTAGCCTTCGATGTTTGTCATTAGATAGTAGTCGTCAAACTACGTCGGAGGCCTTCGAGCTGCATAGAGTACTCAGACTCTTCGAACAATCTGCACTGTAGTAGTGGGATGCTCTTTGGCCCTAAATTAATTGTAGTAGTAACGCATTTTTTTTTCTTTTCTTGCTTCCCCAAACGTAAATACCAATCTTATTCGTTTGAGGGATCCCCTCGTAGAAACTTACGTAACTCTATCAAATGGTATTCGTACTCGTTCTTTAAATTTCAATTACTAAGTTCTAGCTGTAGTTCAGCGAGCTTATTGGCTGGTTGGAAAGGTGAACTGTTTAAAATATAAGTTTTGAACCTCACATATGTACGTACTTCTTAGTTTCGTTATTTATGTATGTTAAGTAATATATCGAATTGTTTGAATCGCTGACTTCTCGTGCGTACGCACGTTTCGTGTTTACTTTCTGTGTTGTGTGTGCATACCCGTCTGTGTGTTTATTTTTGTGTTTGCTTAATGGTTTCATCTAGTAAGCGACTGCTATTAAAAAACGTAACGTTCATTTCGTTTAGTTACATGTCGATGTTTTGTATTGAAAACGATTTTGTATTGAAGAAATCCAGGCATAATAGTACGACGGCATGACTTTACTGAAATTTGTTCACTGCTATTGTGAAGTGGTGCAAAAATTTTTGTAGCAGACATCCCGTACAATCGAGAAGTATCCTTGCAGAGGGAATAAATTACGGAACGATCCTCACAGACAGGGCGATGCGACGTAGTGGGGGTGCCGGCGATATTTTTTGTTAGGTTCAGACGCGCCAACGTATCGTAGCAGGCAATTTATTTCTTACACTACAGCTTGAACCAGAATAATGGCACAAAAGGAAAAATCATTTATCGGTTTCCATTACCAATTTCGAAAGGTCGATTATGTCGAATTTTTATTATGAATATGCTTTTGTAGGGATTTTGTAGGTATCGTCATGGTTTAAAACAAGAGTATACATACATATGTGTATGTACATACATATATGTAGGTAGAAAAAGTTATATTCTTATGTTTACCTAGCTTTTGTGTGCGCAAACTTCCGCGGAGAACAGATTTAACCCCAGAAAGGTCAATATTCAAGCTAATACAGAATTTGATTTGATTTGACTATAGTAAAAATATTTATTTGTTATCAAGTGCATAAACACAAAATTTTAAATTCATCGGTAACGAACCTACATATTATATTATTATTATTTCAATTTTCAACCTTCAAGCCTCTTATCGCGATAAAAAGGTAGGTCGACACCGATTCACTGGTTTAAGAGTGGCAGCGTGACAGACAGAATCAGACAAACAAACAAACGGACATGCAAAGTAACTTTTGCATTTATAATTTTAGCACCAAAGAATGCTTTCTAGTTATGTATTTTCGCTTATTGGTTTCTTTACAAGAGTTTTCGCCGCTGTCATTAGGTATTATACTCTTTTTAAATAAATAGTCACAAATAATACGCTCTGTTACATAATATTCCGTATCGTGTTCGGCTAATATACAGCTATCTGCGAGACGTAAGTTCTTTTTTGTTTTTTTTGTACGAATGAACGAACTCGCGAGCTAGTAGCCGCCGGCAAGACATGTCTGTAGCGTTATGCTTCGCGATTTCTACTTAAGTATATGTTAGGTGGTATGTATTTATATATATCTATTGTATATGTTTTTATAGACTGTAATACTACTTAATAAAAGTTACGGGTTCCTGAACACAGTGGGTATTTAAATTGTTTTAAAATGCACAAACGAAAAGTTTTTTAATCGTGTCTGTAATCTGTCTAATTTTATGTTCTACTCTGAACATTTAAAAACTTACACTCTTATAAGTTTTATAAGGCATCTGGCATAGATATGAAGATATAGGTGAACAAGTATTTACTCTTCACTTGTCTTCACTTCATCGGTTGCTTGCTTCACCAGCAACAAGGCTACACGGTCGATAATAGTTTCGTCAGTATATCTAACAAATTTAAAAACATTCCGCTTTATACGAGATTATATGAGGTATAATGTAAACATAAAAGCTAGATCATAGTAACATTCTATAGGTTATATGTACATATACATCCAATCCTTTAAACATTACAAATAATGCAGTCGGCGCACGTAACATACTGATAATCAAATTCCGATCCTTGCCTTGAAACATTGGTGTGAGTGTGTAAATTTTTAATGTTTTATTACGTTAAAAGTATTGTTTTATACAGCTTGTATTCAGGTTACATTCATGACTAGTACAGCTTCCATGTGTTCTTAAGGGATTTATGTTTACAAGACATTGACAATAGATTTGACGCCAAATCAAATATTTAACATGAGTCCATAAGCCGATTTGTACGCTTGCATCAAAACAACGACAGAATAGGGAGTAGGCAATTAGGTAGAGAATTTGTCTGACTTTGTATTAATAAGCAGTTACATAATAAGGTATGTACGAGCATATCAGTGTTTGCACTCGAAATATACAAAAAAAAACTATATTTCATGAAAGTGAAAAAAGCTCTTAAGTTGTAAGAACTTTTTTGATAGTCTGCTAAAAAGCTGTAGCAATTATACAAATGATAGGAGCATTGGGGACGGCGGCTTGCGATGATCATAAGTGATCTGCAAAGTTAAGCAACACCGCGGTTCCAAAGTAGGTGGTTGATTAATCTGTTTTGAGCGCTTCCCTAATGGAAACGCAAAGATGTCGACCCGACAAGCTTCAAAAGTTCAGACACATGGCTTGGCGACTAATCCCTCTATCAATCAGTATTGGAAGCGTGGTGCAAGCTATAGGCCTCCTCAGATATGAGAAGAGGCCCGTGCTCAGTATTGAGCTAAAGCCACACCAATGTTCTCAATATGAATTCCTAACGTTGATTAATTTACGCAGACCTTACAACATAGGCAGTAGAAGCACCAGTCCGAAATCTATGTATATATCACAGTGAGTAATGGAATGCATTATTCATTTAGGTTTAACATTTCTGGTATAACGGCTCACAATATGTCATAGGTTGTCAGTACATGCATTCAACCTACACAACAATAGCACTGTGGTGATAATTCATTTAGAGCTCGGATCCGTTGTGTTGATAGGGCAATGTCTCTTGCACTAATGTTAGTTATAGAAAGATCCTATAGAATATCCCCTGGTACACATTAAATGGTTGGCAGTGCTTGCAATGCACGTTAGTATCACACATATGTGAATGTTTAGCTTTTCAGTGCACTTTGTGCGCGCGTTGTCGCTTTATGTATTAAATATTTTACATAATTTGGATTCCTAATTATCGCTGTTCTGGTTGCCGCAGGAGTTTGTACTACGTATAGAAATCAGGATGAATATTTATATTACGAATAATGATTTTCTTAATAGAGATTGATGATAGGTAATGGTATGCCTGATGGTATGTGGTATCGCCTATAAAAGCTTCAGACATCTGTTGAGCTGCCTTCGAGGCAGCCGATTGTTATTTTTAAGATCGGCATGTCGCAGCCCCCAGGGAGTAACCTCAGACTCAGATGGAAAGGTCGTTCAACAGCTGGCATGTTACGTTGATAACATGGGTTTCTTAAGTTGCGAAACACTGATAGGATTGAAGTTTTTAAAGAAAACGGGGAAAAGCTCCATATTTAGTGGCTACACTGTCCACGGTTGATATGTCTAAAATGTACATACATAATTAATTTATTTTCTGGAGGCACATGTTTCTAGGATCTAGAACTTAGCACAGATACAAAAAATATATCATTATACTTATTATAATATGTCATATCGATTGCAAAGCTTGTCATGATATCATGATAGTATTGTTTTAATTGCTTAGTCAATTAAATCTGCAATAAATATTGAGGGCAATAATATTAAGTACATAACATTAGTACCGTTCCCGTGATTTAACGCATCATTAGTGTTGTCCGAGGGTGTCTTCTTTTTGCTACCTTCGTTAATTTCTCGTAATTGAGCTATTCGGGTAGAAGTTACGGGAATATATTACGTAAATGTCTTTCAATGCAGACTGAATCGGTTAAGTTAAAAAATGAATAGAAAATTAATATATTAGTTACTGTTCTGGTCAACAAACTAAAAAATACACTGATGAGTGGACATAGCTTTCGTTCAAGGTCTCTAAGGTGTCGCATTGCGTTGTGTAAGTAAGTCATTTTAGTAAGGAATTGGTTTTTTTCATACCACAGCTGAAATACGTCTGAATTCATCATAAGGCTGCATTTTTGTAATACAATGTTGTAATAATAAGTCATACATGTAACAATATCTATGTATACTTATAATAAAACTGTAACGGGGTCAATTCCGTACATTATTATTTTTTTTTATGCAGGGAGGCTTTGTTATTGATATAGAGACCAAAAATATTTTGTTTTGGATTTATTGTGTCTGTCAATCTATCTATCTGTCTGTTCGAGCTTCACGCAAAAACCAGTAGACAGATTTAGATGAACCTTTTTTGTTTAATATGGCTATTTTCAAGTTATAGATAGGGTTTTCAGGTATTTAACACGGAAGTATTAATTTTCATCTATTTCGGTATTGGTGAATATGCTTGAATAAGGCTCGAGACGACGAAAATAATATACAGATCTAAATCTGTTCAACTACAACCCAGGTCGGAAACGTATCATTTCCCTATTCTAAATGTAGGCTAGGTACTCTCAGAGCAGAACGGTTGTACGTGTCGTTCGAATAGTTGATGTAGTGCGGTCGCAAACTGGCGCTCGCAGGCCGGCGGCTCGGGCAACGCTAATCCGGAATGAACAACTGATGTAAATTGGAAAAATACCCAAGTTCCTAAATAGGTTTCTGTTTTCTAAATATAGCTTGCTAGTTGATTGTAATTGTTAGAAATCGATTGAGGTCGAATCGTAAGTATGTAATACTAATGAATATTCTATATGGAATAGGAAGAATCTGATGCATCCAAAAGCAAGTAGATACCTACAGTGCGGAAGCATCATTGATGTATGCAAATACCCATATACACGGTCTATTGAAGATTTTCTCGTACTGTTTCTATCCTTTGTGCATAAGTGTGTAAAAGTGTCGGAACTGCATTAAGGCGCGTTGCTGCAAAAGATACTTCACGTACTTGTATGTTCACGCACAAAGGACTCTAAGCTCCACTACGCGCTGTTCACTGAAAATCGACTATTTGCACTAATGTGTTTGCTAAAAAGATGCTTTGAAACGATTCTATATAACGCTATTACGCTACTAAGTTAACTGGGTTAATAAAGGTCAAGAATTAAACTACCATAGATTTAAATAAAGAGTTCTAGCGATTTGCTACTAAAGCAGGCAAATAGACTGCTATTTGCCTGTGGCACAGCGATGTCATATGCCACGTTTGAAGGTAGAATTACTTTGTATGAGACTATTTCCGACATATGAGTGCACCTGTCCCCTGTAGTCGACTGCAGTCTGTGACTGCAGACTTTTATTGCTGCATATAGTCGTTAGTATACCGGGCCTCACTTACAAGTCGCTGTATCATATAATTCGAAAAAATGTACCTCAATGTCTCTTTTATTCAGTCATGATATCCAATGTCTGTAAATTATGTTATTGCATGCTTTTAATGAAATAATTTTGGATAGTACGCGCAATAAACTATGTAATATGTTTATCAAATGTTTCTCTATAACTGATTGTAAAATCTTTTGAAAAATAAATTATCTTAAACCGTATATTTGTCGCGTTCTAAAGAACAGCAGCAGTTGTTTATGTTCCACTAAACATACAGCTGAAGTCTCGTTAATGTTTCAATCGAAAGGTACTTATTTCATGACTGCTTCTGTGCTTGGAAAGGCTTGCAGATCCAACGGTCGCGGCTTTTATAGGTTGGATCTGGGTTGATCACTAATCTCTCCGCGCAACGTTGTGGAATATGCTTCAGGCTCATCTATGTACATACAATCTATCTCTATGTATGTATGTTCGGTGAAAATTCAATCCGGGAGTTTTACTATACAAACTAGACAAATTTGTATGGTAAACATCGAAATGCACCAAATCTAGTACACCATAGTAATAAGTACTAAGTAATAAATACTGCAATAAGGTAATGTAAACGTACCTTCTAAAATACTTAATAGTTTCAAAATACACAATAGCCTCTTCTTTCTTACATACACGGTGAATAATAAAATCCAGTTTTATAATATAAGGAATCTTATTACAAAGATGTTTTGTAACTAGTATGTATCTATTACTGAGAATTTTCTCCAGATTATATTATTCCTAGGGGCCACCTAATTTATTACGGCAATAAAGCCACTTTATGACTTTTTCTAGGTCGATGCCTTTTTGTAAGGCAAAACGTTTTCTAAATTACACAGTACATATTTTTTATGGTATAAAATGCCTATGTATATATATGTGATCTTGTTCGGTCCATTGATATAGAGCTTTCTATGCAGTTATCGGATTACTTGGTTGTAATCTGATTGCTTTACAGTAAATTTACAAAAAAATAAAAGAGATTTTGTGTATTTTTACCTATTGGTGTTGGTGATTTTTGTATATGTATATATGTAGGTAATACAGAAAGGGGGAATAAAGAAACATTAAGCACTATCACCTTATTTTATATTCAGAAATAAAATATTTTACGTCTTTTTTCGGTTACCTTACCGACCTTCTCGTATGAGAAGCCATACACAAGATTTCAGCTGGGCAACTAAGTTTATTGCAGCAATAAAACGGGTACAATTTATGATGTGGCCCTTTGAGTATTGTTGTGGCATGGCGAAAGCTTTTTCAAATTAGTGGTCCGATAAAATTCATTTTCCAGTGGCGGCGGCGGACAAAGGACATTCGGATGCGATCATTGCCCGTTGCCAATTTGCGACCCTGCCCCTTTTCAGGGTTCCGTATGTCTGATAAAGGTCCGGAAAGCTTTGTGGTGGCTTGATCATCTCAACTCATCACTGCCCACTATTGAACACGGGTCTCTTCTCTAAATGAGAAGGTTTGTACTCGTTTAAGTGAGTATTTTTCTATAGATATTTTATTCTGAGCCAAGTGTTCAGCTTAACATTACGCCATGGAAAAATAAGTATGTTGGACCACCAGTTGTTTAGCAAAATCAATTCTTGAGATAGGATTTTTAGGCCTCAACCTATATATACTACCTACTATTAGCTACTGGGATTATAAGTATGGGTTATTAGTATTTAATATTAGTAATCTTTCTCTACATATGTCAGTTGTCATCGATCTATCGTAAGCCCTAAACCTTGAATTTCGGGCTCACTAAATTACCAGTAAATATGTCTCTAGAGTCTGCGATAGTATATAGTACAGCGAAGTATAATGTGTCATTTTGTATTTATAAGTACAATATGTATTTAAATAATAAAAATCCATTTAATCGAACTGCTAAACAGAACTATGTTGATAAAGATATATAGTTCGCAGGAGACTAATTCTCAAGGCAAGCATTTTGCGTGAAACTATAGAGATATTTATTAAGTATAGAACGAAACCTTATTCAAGCGAATAAAATCAGACTTGGCCAATTTTTTGCCGTTGGGATTTAACAGATGATGGTAATTTGGGGCTGTGAAAGCGCGTTGGTGACGGAGAGCCATACTGATACTGGATTTTCAAATTGTTATGTAACGTTTGCCCAGTTCAGAGTTATTTACTCAAACGAGGATTGTTCATTATCCAATTAATCAAGTTTTGATAAGCGAATGTACATTATTTATTTCAAGTTACACTTTGAATTTGTCTGGCTTTGTGTAGAACTTTTTTTTTTACATATAAGTTAATGCTTGACTACAGTCTTACCTGATGGTAAGTGGCGATGAAGTCTTAGATGGTAAAGCGCATTAACTTGGAAGAAGCCTATTCATTCTCGTCTTGAAGACGCCTACATTATACTTCAGCGGAAACACGGACGCTGGCAATTTATTTCAATCCTTCGCGGTATGCCATACAAAGGATGAGGCGAAGTGTACCGGAGGGATATCCACGGTATAAAGATGGATACCCAGGGTGCGTCGTTGTCGTACGATGGTAGAAATGGGTGAGGGGAAGTAAGTCGTGTAATTCCTGCGTACACTCTCTAAAATGTACCCTATAGAATACCGAAAGGCTGAAAACTCTGTGCCTGTGCTAGAGGCTTTTTTTATTGGTTTTAACCAATTTAGGGTCACCAATAAGCCTCATTGCACGCCTCTCCATCAAATCCAAGGCTAACAGGCAGTTTGCAGTGCCAGTTTGCAGTACCAGCCAAAACGTGACAACAGTACTCCACACATGGTCTTACTTGGACTTTGTATAAAGTTAAAAACTGCCTCAGTATGAAGTACCGTCGCACTTTTGCAAGGACCCCAAGTTTCCTTGCTGCCGCTTTGGCCTTGGATGCTATGAACCGCCCAAAATTGAGGTTTGAGGACATCTCAACAACCAACAAATGTAGGCGGTCAGTGTATTCTAATGACACATTCTGAAAAGTAGGAGCCAAGGTGAACGGGCTCCTCTTGGCGATGAATAGACACGTCTGTGTTTTTGACTTGCCTTGGCCAAAAACGTGCAACTGTTAAATGA
>DWJZ01003721.1:0-16515 GCA_018249125.1 Asbolis capucinus
CTGTTATCTTTTTCTTGCTATATAATAAAGAGTTATCTTTCTATATATTTATATTTAAATAATCCCAGGCAATCTACAATCGGGATAAAATATTAGTATAAAAATGTTGGTATTTCTTTCACACACTAACTGTTAAGCGGATTAAAATGAAAATTGGCACATAGACAGACCACCACCAGGACACTGGATAGATTTTATCCCAACTGTAGATTTCCGTGGGACGATTTCACGCTTATATGTATGTTTGCGTGTCCTTGACGCGCAAACCGTTCAATGGATTAGGATGAAACTTGGCACACAGATAAATTATAGCCTGGGATAAACACATGCAATTTTTTATCATCATATGATGCGGGCGTAGCTAGCATTATATACAAAAGTAACTCTCGTCTGACTGTTAACTTTTCACGAACTACTGAACCGATATTAAGAAAAAAACATACTCTACTTATCATCCCTGAAAAAATGCCTTCAACAAGTTTAAATTGGGGATAAAAGTTAGTATCAAAGTTTATCAAAGACATAATCATGAAATAGTCATGCACTTGATGAATAACAAAAATATATGTTGTACCGTTTTTGAGGAAATTTCATAAATGCTAGACCTGCGTGGAGATCAAATATGAGACGAAAACTGTTGCACGCGAACTTAGTCGCGTTAAAAAAGCTAGAATAATCTATAAATCTGTAACTGATCGTTGTCTGTACATAGAAGATATTTGACTGAAACTGTACTAAGTTTTTAGTAAAGAATAGACGTCAAAACAATATTTTTTAGAAATTTTTGATATTTGTTATTTAATTTTATTAATGCAATGAATATTAAAATCTTATTATATTATTAATTAATTTGTTTAACATCTTAATAAGCTAATAACAAAGAAACATTAAATATTTAAAATAAATGATCAATTATCATTAAATTTTGTACATATATAACAAAGCTTGATTAGATATCTAAAATGACCTTGGTATATAACCAAACATATAAGAAATGATATTCCTATTAGATTCGTCCAAAATTTTAATAATGATACTTTTAAACAAGTTATTATTAAAATCCAGACTTTCCTCATAGCATTAATTACTACTGGACAACCCAGTACATATTTAAAATCAATAGTTCTCACAGCAAAACAAAACTATTGAAAAACTCGTTCTAGGTAAGCACTGTCAAGGTCGAATCTTCAAAGCCGGACAGTAGTGAATAAACATGTCTCACTATTACGAATCTTGTTTTTGAGAAACTGAGGTTTTAGTGCCTTGTAGCTTCAACACATCATTAGCCCATTAAAAGGCACGTATCTTCATATAACCGAGGTGAATTGAAGTCTATTCCATACTACTTCAATGCGACTTGGCAGGGTTAAAAATTGCTAACCAATTTTAATCTGATCTAAATGAATTCACTCAAATTTTAGTGAACATTTATACATAACTAATTAAAATCAAACAATAATCCTTTAACGAATAAGGCTTTCGTAGTCCGGTGGCTTGTTTCGATTGCAAACAATCGAAAAAGTTAAGCAACAGCAGGCGCGGTCGATAGGAGGATGGGTGACCGCTACAGGCAAACATTTTATTAACGCTTCCGTGCCTCGGAGGGCACGTAAAGCCACGTCAGAGGTCTTTGCACGTCATAAAAACTTCCGACACTTGGGTTGGCCATTAACCCCTTCACTAATTCGCATTGGAACAGCGTGGTGGAGTATGCTCTAGTCCTCCTCAGTATGAGAAGAGATCCATGCTCAGCACTGGGCCATCGATAGGTCAAAGCCATACTATAAATTCAAACAATTGTTTGTTTTTTTTTCACGCATATAATACTAAACAGATCCGAATGAAATTTACAGGGATAGATTTGAAAGGCCGGTTGGTCTAGTGGTTAGAGAACCTGACAGCTACCCCGAAGGCCGTGGGTTCGACTCCCACCCAGGTCAAACTTTTCTGTGATGAGCAAGAATGTTTCTGTGTCTGGGTGTAAATATCTATATATGTATTTAAAAATATATTTGTATGTTTATCAGTTATCTGATCACCATAGTACAAGCTAACGCTTAGTTTGGGATCAGATGGCCGTGTGTGAATTATCCAAAGATATTTATTTATAAACTACAGTCTGGAATAACATATCGACTACATTTTATCAACATACTACGCGGGCAAAGCGGGCGGACACTAGTACGTAGTAAATCTGAGATAGTCTGTATTGTATCAGTAGTATATAATCTGTATTTGGAAGAGAGAAAGTATTTTTTACGTTTTTAGTAATCGAATCCAAAACGAATATTTTTTAATTGTCTATTTCTCTGTAGGTACGCATAACGGCTGGTCGCTTGAACACGATTTTCACTGTATAGTAGTAACCTTGCATTCATATTTGTTTTATTTAAATGAATCCTCAAATAAAAAATATATGTAAATTAAGAATCGCATTTAGGTAAATGTTTGGTATACCTAGGTATGTATACCAAAGCGCAGTGAAGGAAGTTTGTTGTAATGATAGTAGCCTAGCAAAATATTTTATTAATATTATTTAAAAGCATTAACATTTTAGATTATTATTTTAGAAGTACTAAAATTATACGAATACATATGTAATGTTGGTTTTTCATTGGTTGATTATACTGCGCAGAATTTTATTGACCTTCTGGCAAATTAGCTACGATCCCTATATGATGACCAGTTTGAATCCTGGACATAATCTGTTTATTTTCACATAAATTATGTATTTTTAACAGGCTTCAAAAACGAGGACATTAACAATTCGATTGTATTTTCTTATGAAAAAACTAGACTGTTTTACTGACCTAACTAACTAACCGTTTTACTGAGAGTACAGATTTTAGTGATTTTTATTAGGAAGATTTTGAGCGACATCTGACGAGTAGTTTCTGAGTTAACCATGCTAAACATAATTATTAAATTAAATAGTTTTATTTAAACTGACTTCAACTAATTTGATGATTTTTGTAATACGTAGGCAAACGAGCAGAGAAATCACCAGATAGTACATAACCACAGACGGATATCACTAACGCGTTGCATGCCAGGTGGTAATAGACTCGCACACGTGGAGAAGAGAAAGAAACAAGGGAAGCAGGTCATTGCTGAAGCAACCGGAGTCAATAACAACATCAACTGAACCCTGACACCAACAGCATATCGCATTAGGACGGGTGATAGAATGGGAAGAAGGACAACTAAAGGACGGACAAAACAAGAGAACTAGGTCTCAATGTGATTGAAAAAAATGAATTTCATATGAATCCAACAAAACACGTACCTAACATATGTTCCGCAATCGAAACGGCTTACACTAAAAACCTTCAACTTCTGCCACTTATGTCATCGTGTAATACAAGACGAAGATATTCACGTAATAATCTTATTATAATATTTTTTTAATTATACCAGACTGAACTTAATTATAAATTCCAACCTTAACCTCTGAGACATGACAACCGATGCTTCAAAGTATATTTTTTTAGGTATATTTTTTTACTAAATAAAACCGTACATTTCAATGACGAGTTTCAAATCTTGATTATATTATAAAATACTCGTTAAAAATTCCTGTTTATCCTCGTGTTTTTATTGCCGGTAAACAAACTGACGTTTAGAGGGCACAGTGATTTATAGGGGAATTTATTATAGGTTTTACATTCCTCGCTACAATACGTTTTTCTTATCTGTACAAATTTTGTTACCTAAAACGTTGATGATAATGTCAGTTTTCTTATAACCGTTTCATTACATGTTCAACACACTAATATTGGGCCATAACAACTTTTCAATGTCATATTACGCAAGTTTTATAAAAAAAACGAAAAAAAATAAAAAATTAACTTTTGAAGTATTGCTTTGATACAAAGATTGTTTACAAGATTTGTACGGGTGAGAAAAACTGACTACACCTAAAAACGTACTACACCTAAAACTTAACTACACCTAAAAACGTACTACACCTAAAAACGAACTATACCTAAAAACGTAGATCGCTACGACTTGTTTATACTTTTGAATATTAATGTTAACATTTAAATCATAGCCTAACCTAATGGCCCACTAATGAGTCTCCCCTCGTAACTAAGAAGGCGTAGGGCATATTCCACCAGACTGCCCCAGTGTGAATAAGTGGAAGGAACTTTAAAAAAAAATCTTTTTTAGGCAGTGATAGCCTAGCGGTTGAAAAGTTTGTTGAAATAATGCATTTTTAGAAATAACACAAAGGCGATTTGTCAAAAGTCGCTTACATGGTACTACATGTAAAGCGCCAGATATCAAAAACAATCATCAAAGTCGGTACATCCAAAAGTTATGATGTAACTCTTAAAAATTCGTAGAACCGAACTTGGAATCTCCGTCTTTTAAAAATACCTAAAGTCCGTTTCCACCCCCGACTCTATCCCCCGTATAGACTCTACCCCGTATCCTATATATTATTTCAGACGTTAATCTATCTCTGCGTTAAATTTCCTTCAGATCTGTTTAGTGGTTTTAACATGAAACAGTAACAAACATCCATCCATCAAACCTCACAAACTTTTGCATTTTTCTTACTAATAATGTGAAAGTTTGGGAAGATATCTGAATATTTCCATTTCCTTCACACACTAACCGGATTAAAGTGAAACTTACACACACAGATGTCACATCCAGGAAATGAACATAGGATAGATTTTATCCCGGTTGCAGGTTCAGTTAGAATGATTTGGACATTTATAAGTTGGGATATTTTGGTTTCTTTCACGCGCTAACCAAAAAATGTATTAAGATGAAAATTGGCACCCATAAAGATTATAATCTGGGATAGCACCTAGACTACATTTTGTCATTACAAGACGTGGGCGAAACCGCGGGCAGAAAGTAGTCATCATTATCTCAACCCATCACGGCCCACTATTGAGCACGGGTCTCTTTTCTCATTAAGAAAGGTAAGGCCAGAGTTCACCACGCTGGCCATGTGTAGATAGGCAAACTTCACATACTGAGTTTTGCAAAGTCACCGGCATGCAGGTTTCCTCACCATGTTTTCCTTCACTGCTATATATTTGAATGCTTAACACGCACATAAGTCCAAAAGGTCAGAAGTGCGCGCCCTGGGATTCAAACCCGGACCCCCTGACTAGGAGGCCGAATACTTAACCACTAGGCCATTACTGCTGAAGTAGTAGTAAATAAAAAAACAAAATACCGAGTGTTTGGCGTACACACAAAATCACATCATGTCAAGTTCGTTATTCGATTACGGATGTCAGATAAATATTTGTTCTCGGTCATGGCTGTTATTTGTATGTTATTAAAAATCGTAGTGCAAGGGATAAAAATTATTGAATTATTATTGGTATAAATGCACGCTATCAATATTTTTTTATGTGATAAGCAAGAAAACGAGCAGACGGATCAGCTAATTATAAGTGAACACCGCCAATGGATATTAACAACACCAGATTGAGATGTTGCTAACTCTACCCGGAAGGAAGTAATAGATCACAGTGAGAAAGAGAAAGAGACAAGAGAAACAATACATTACTGAAACAACCGTAATCAAAAATCACATCAAATGACGCTTCAGGATTGGTGATTGATGAAGAATGAGAAGGAAGATGAAGGACCAGGAAAAAATAGAGATTACCTGTAAACTTCAAGACTGGTGATAGAAGAATGAGAAGGAAGATGAGTGAAAAAAATGAGAAGATTACCTGTAAATAATGCACAGGGTTGCTCAGCGCTGTATGTATGGCGCCTCGCGGAGAACCAATAATATGTTTCTTCACATTCCCCATATCGCTGAAGAATAATATTTCATTGAATGGCTGAGTCCAAGGAGGCTGCAGACCTCTTCTAAACATATCTTCTATATAACTCGTAAACCTCGAACGAACCAGCTCGAATTCTGAGTGAATTTTGTCTATTCTTGTCGCTTTCAATAATTTCTGAAATATAATAATTTTATTTTAACACTGATTATATCAATTGTAGGAGTGGTGATAGCCTAGTGGTTAAAAATTCGACCTCCTACTCGAAATGTCCGGATTCGAATCCCAGGGCGCGAACTTCTGACCTTTTGGACTAATGTGCGTGTTAAGCATTCAAATATATAGCAGTGAAGGAAAACATCGTGAGGAAACCTGCATGCCGGTGACTTTGCAAAACTCAGTGTGTGAAGTTTGCCTATCTACACATGGCCAGCGTGGTGAACTCTGGCCTTACCTTTCTTAATGAGAAAAGAAACCCGTGCTCAATAGTGGGCCGCGATACGTTGAAATGATATCAATTATAATACATATGTATCTGTGACAAACTATTACTAAGGGTTTGTAGCACGGAAATTATGTCTTTCTGTTTGTCTGTATTCCAGAAACGGCTGGACTGTTTTTAATACAACTTGGTATAAAGAATCTAGAGAATAATAGATTACTTTTATGGCTAAAACAGGCTTGAGGGGGTCGAAATGATTTTGTATGGAAGTTCGTCACTATCCTACTAATATAATGAACCCGAAAGTTTGTGAGCATCCATCCAGATGGATGGATGGATGTTTGTAACTCCTTATAATAGTAAAACTTCACCTCTTTCAATTTATATCTATTTCCTGGTACTAAATCGTTGCATTCATCTTTAACATCGTTCGTAAATACCGTAGCTTCGTTCTTCGCATTTTCAATTTGCCTCAAAAATATGATCAAATGCACTTTAACCGTTCTAAGAAAGGTTTCCCCAAATTCTGCATCGTTATTATTTATATATTTTTTATTCTTCACTGGCGAGGAAGTTAGTTGTAATGAAGAATCGATTAATTTAACTGCATTATTTAACGTCTCGATTATCTTAACCTGAGACTGGAAGTTCATTAACTGTATACATTCTTTAAATTCAGATGTCTCTGTTATGGCATTAATAGCGCATTTAGCGTAAATTTCTCTTACCTAAAAAACAAATAAAATACAAATTATTATACATGAAATTACGTACTGTACTCAGAGTCGTTAATTTATACTTAAAAACGCTTTAAGTATAAACGCTTAGACTAATCGACGGGTGACAGGCAAAACTGATAAAGCAACACTTAAGAAAAAAAACAAAAGAAAAGTAACGTTTATAAGTAACACTGTTCATCGCCACTTATCATCAGATCGGATCGTAGTCAAGCGTTAACTTAATGGTAAAAAAAAATTAAAAACTTGACAAACATTAAAGTGACCTAATATTTAAAATATTTAGAAAGAAATTAACACACTTGTATCGCCATGTTACATATTAATTTTTATTTGTTTAATAATTATTTATTAAAATTATTTAAAAAGCGTTAATTATAAATCCATAATACAAAGAAACACACAAAATTTCATAACTATATTATTAACCGTAGGGGAGTTCTCTTGTCTGGAGTCAATCCTGACCATAATATTAGGTCATACTTGTCATAATAATGCATTGTGATCAGGATGGAAGAATTATACAAAATTTCAGCTCCATAACTCCGCAAGATTTGAACCGTAACAAACAAATATACTAACATACTAATATACAAATATACACTCCAAGTTAAATAAAAGCTTGGTATAATAAACACAGTACGACAAAACCCGTAGCGAAATGGACAAAACGCTGCTGGTTTTCAACGCTGTCCTATAGTTTCACGCATTTTAGCATGTAGTGTAAATTAAAATAACTAAAAAAAATGTAATTTAAAAAGAAAAAGAAAGAAAAAGTCACTCAATAAAAATAATGGAATAACAATTTGTGTTTAAGATAGGATAAAATAAACAAACCAAACTTCTTTATCGACAGATTTATGTATGTATGTATGTATTTAGAAAAAAAAAACAGTAAAATTCACGCATTCGCAAAAGTAATACGTCAATACTTTACCTAAAATTAGTTTTATCTTAAAAATGTATAGTATTTTTATTCTTAATATTTAAACTGTAGGTATTTTTTCTAAATTTTAAACTTTAAGTAACACCACCTTAAAAATTGGTAAATGGATCTTAGTCCGTTTTGTCTTTCAACATTCGATACAAAATCCGTAAGTTATCGACTCTTCAGTGAGGCAATAACACCGATTTCCCGAAAGCATTGTACATTAGAACCGTTGTATACAATAAATGTAGGTATTTGTATACAAATAATTTTAAAATTTCTCTATGCAATATCATTGTTAACGCACTAATTATCGCATTAAAATAAACCAGTACTAAAAAAAGTATAAAGTTTAATTATCATCTCTTAATACTTACAGATTTCCCTAATATATTTTTTGGCATATCCTTCACAAACACCAGCAACAATCTCACACACACATAGAAACTATGCAAGTAATCATGCAACTGATTCATTTGTTTAAACAAAACGTCTCTAAAAACATTATCATCTTCAAACAAATTAATTTTCATCTGAGCATTTTGCATTTCCAAAAATGGCCGAAATGAAGGTAGTTGTCGAATAGTTTCTAGATCTTCAGCATTTAAATTTTTTATAACTACCTCAATTTGATTTCTATCGCAGCATAAGGCCTTTGAATTATCCCCATAACAATGATCCATAAAACAATACTAAAATAAAAACAAAAAAAGTTTTAAAATTTGTCATGCATCAAAGTTTGGAGCCCATTGTCGAATGCTAGCCAATTCTGGTCTTCAAAAGGATCGAAACAGAATCGAAACTAAACGATTTTAGAACTGTTGCCAGTTCAGTGACGAATTTATTCCAATCTTTTTGAAAACTAGAATCGGACGGCTGGGCTTGAGTATCTCACAATGTACAGGAGTCCATGACGCTGGCCAAAGACAAACTTCATACACCTTTGATAGTATTATAGCAAACTCTTAGATGTGAGTGGTTCTTCTCAATGTTCTCCTTCACCGCAGCAAGTGATAATTATTTTCTAAATTAAATTAAATCAAATAGATGAAAACGAATAATATCTTGTTTCTTTTACCACTAGTGGGCTTAGCCAAATAGAAATTATTAATCATTCTAACGAAGCAACAAATTTTACATAATGGAACATTCGAAATACCCACACATGACAATTTGGTTGAATATTAAACCCTCCATCAATCATTGGAGCAGCGTGGTGAAGTAAGCTCTAAGCCTCGTCAGTTATGACAAGAACCTTAGTAAAGAGTAATTTAACTAACAAACAATAATACCATTAGTTATGTAAATGTAACTGAATCCCAAAATAAATAAATATTGATTACCTTAACACTTTGTATAAATCCAGTAACAGAAAAGTCATAGAACAAAAATACATCTGTTAATAATTGAAACGCTTTCCCTGACAAATGGAACGAGCTTGTATGTGTCAGGAAAATATTCTCCAGAACCTGAAAATATAAAGTGGAATGAAAACACATTAACAATATAAAATTAATATATCATTAAATTAATATTATTAAATTAACTATTTGGTACCCATTAATATTATAATTCTAGTATGTGATAAATTGACTGAGCCACTAAATATAATCAATAATTAAACTATTTTCTAAAATCTATGTGCGAGCCACTTAAGTAAAAATAAAAAAAAATGTGGATCCATACCACACATACCAAATAAAAAAAAATCAATAAATTAAAAACTTACCTCATTGATGTAAACATTAGACGAATGAGAATGAAATACTTTTATCAGTAGTTTGGATGACACGTGATACGGAAAGGATTTGTGAAGAGCTGATACAGATGTTGCCACTCCAAACACGAATATTATTGGCAATGTCGATATGTAGGAACTGGAATTAAATAAAAAAAAAACTACACACACTAAGATTCCCTGCATTGTGGGTGGGATACAGATCATCTACCCTGACCGGGAATCAAACCTGGAATGGAAGTTTCACAGAGTGACTAGCGCCTAAAGCAAATGTTGTTTACATTAGTAGTATCATTAGTGTGTATGAGTATGAATAAATACCAAAATAATCAGTCAGCAAAATCAAAAGAACCCATTTACATCAGTTTATATTAAGATGTTTAGTCATCATCATCTCAACCCATGACGGCCCACTTTTGAGCACGGGTCTCTTCTCTGAATGAGAAGGTTAAGGCCATAGTCCACCACGCTGGCCAAGTGCGGCTTGGCACACTTCACACGCCTTTGAATTTTGCAAACTCCCTTGCATGCGAGTTTTCTGACGACGTTTTCCTTCACCGTTATAGCGAATGACATTTAAATGCTTAAAACGAACATAACTCCCAAAAACCAGAAGTGCGCGCCTGTGATTCGAACCCGGACCCCACGAATAGGAGGCCGAATTCTCAACTTCAGCTATCAACGCCTAGATGTTTAGTATTTACGACTAAATAAGTTTTATAGATTGTTTATACTAATTTTGTACTATTATCCTTTGCATGGCTTACAAATAAACAGCTATAAATAAAGTCATAAAATACGGTAACAAGTGACAAAATAAAGATATAAAATTCGCAATATTACCTGGTAATTAATACAAAATCTTGTAAAACATTGCAATTAAAACTTTCAAAGTCCGGCATGATAACAACAAGAGGACATTGAGCTTCAGGTGCAGTACCATATTTTGTGTTGTACCATTTTTGTAATACTTTCATCGTACACTGGCTCTTCTTTAGTTTTTTCTTCAAATAACTTTCAGATTCATCAACTTCACTATCATTCAAAGATTCCTGTAAAACCAGAGAAATTAGAAGTAAGAAATCAAAATGTATTAGAATAAACATTTCTGTATACTTTCTTAATTCTAAAAAGCTTTGTTTTGGGTTCAAAAAATATGCTGTTAACAGCTTCAAATATATATTTCACATACAGATAGTGCTCAGTTACAGATTTATTATATGTACTAACTTGGCCCTGCGGTTTCACATGCATTAATTTGAGGAAAAAACGCCCACCTCATTGGTTGAGTGGTAGCAAGCATGCACTGCCACTTTGTTGCAAATTATTTAAAAAAGATTATATTTTCTAAAATATTTGTTGAAATCACATGATGATGCTGCCATGTTACAAGCGTTATCAAGATAAAAAAAAACAGAAAAACGCAAGCAGGAATGTGGCAGTACTTACATATGAGCCAGTTCCATGAATAAGCTGCCAGACCACATTTTCCACCAGATGTTTCACTGACTGCGCATCTTGGGAGCCAACCAGTGCCACATATGAAGTAACTTCAGATCTGAAAATGTATATTTTCTTATATTAACAAAAGAAATAATATTTTATATTACTATACTAACAGCATGATATATAAATATAGAAACTCCATCTCAACATCCTTGTAGCATTTGGAGCATAATAGGTATACGCCATTATCTCATACATATTTTTGTATAAAAATAATTTAAATGTTATTAGGGCACAAAGTATTATATAAAACATGTAAGGTTTAATAAGAAATCTGTGATTTCAACCACTAGTTTGTTTACAAGTTTTGTATGATTTAGAAAAAAGTACTACAGAATCTCAATGTCCTCATCCTCAATGTCCCAAGACAATGTGACATATATAATAATAAAATATTTCAGTACAAGTGGTTTATTATTACTAAGCAAAGCCGTCCAGCATGTGGTAACCTAAATCTCTAACAGTTTTTCAAATAAAGATAAAGTATTTATATTATAATAACATTCTGAAATTGCATTAAAGACTGTGAACACTAACTTTAAAATGGAATGTATTTATAAATTTGTCTATAATAATCTAGTAATCCTTCTTGGTAATCAACACATTGGTGATTAACTTGGTATTGCAAATATCTATAGGTTACTAACACACAAATATTTTAATTTCGTTTTTAAATATTTAATTAAACATATATGTAGTATAAGTTGTGTAGTGTTATATTCAATATAGTACAATTCATAGTTCCTGAGAATAAATGATTTTTCTTTTCTTTCTTCTACTGATCAGTCACCTTCAGTTGCCTTTTCTGCTCCCTTAGCTATATACATCATAAAAGTTACCTAATTATATCAACTAGTGCTGCAAACTGGTTAACATGGTCCGGTTGGTTCACTCCAGTCAGTAAAGTAGCACTTGGTATAACTGCCTCAAACAAATCCACATCTTGCTTCCAATCAATGGTATTCATATAGCTGACTATGTCACGTAAAAGCATACTGTAGGTCTTATGATGTAATTCCTGGAACACCAGTAAATATATGTTACAGAATGATTTGTATGATATAATGAAAATTGGCATGGAATGGGAGGTGGCAAGGGAAAAAGAATTAGTGGGTTTAGCAATGACATTGGTCATGTGGCAGTGTTATGTAAGTTTCTTTTTAAATTGTAAGAAGTCAATGTATGTATGTTTAGAGCATTGAATAAAATTGTGGAAAAAATAACCTAAGATTTTTCGCGGACATACATTCAAGGAATAATATTTAAAGTATAAGAAAATTTTTGTTTGTTCAGCTGATTAACTTAATTGGCCATGGCAACAGGTTTTTTCAGACAATTTCGTAAAAGAATATTCATGCCAGTTTAAATTTAAAAAAATTAAAAGCAACTGTCAGGCTAATACAGTTAATAAAATAATAATAAAAAATTAAGTGAAATTTAAAAGGACTTTTTAAAAAGCCTGTAGATTAAACTGAAAATTGAATGAATGCGATCTTGACTAACAGAAGAAACCAAAAGAAAAAGAAGTTATCAACGTGAACACGTCACGTCATATACGTCATATTAAGGGTTGAGAGGCAAAACTGATAAAATATAACACATTTTAAAGTAGAATTAACTTAAGTTAATGTACTCCGTTAAAATGTGGTTAATTTTACTTAGTACCTTTTTACATTTCAGCCATCAATAAACAAAGCAACATAAAATATCCATTGATTACTTACTTTTAACTGAAACTCAATAGAATTCCAATTCTTCTTAAATATGACATACCATGGTTCCTTTGTAAATAATGTTTCAAATAGACTATGTTTGGTTTTTTTCTTATTAAATTTAGATTTTTGATACCCATTACGAAAAAGGAATACACCCTGAAATAAAAAATTAATAAGATAGTAAACAAATTGATTTAACATAATAGTGTTATGTAGTGAATTGATAATTCTCAATCATTTTTGAGTATGTAATATCAAAACACATTTTATTATGATAGGTTTTACAAGAAAATGCTGTTTCAAAAGGTGTCTCCATAGAACCTACAGCTTGTGAATCAACCGACACAATCAAGCAGAAATGAATCAACCAACACATCTTAGTCCAGCGTAATAATAATAATAATATTCAAATCATCAAAATCTAATATTTACATGAAGAAAATAATACTCATGTTGTGGTAGTATGAAGCAATTTATTTGGAATATGCCACTAAGCAGCAGAGCAGCACCTCTTTTGAAATATCACTGATATTATAACTAGTATCAATAGGTAATAACAGGATACGTTAATAAAGAATTGTATTATTGCTTCAGGTTTATGAAGATAATCATGTCCACAGAAGATTAGTTACATTGCAAGACACAGGTTTTTGCATAAAAACAATTAATGTATACTTTACCTTAGACACAGAAATCGTAGGATCCATGTATCTATTCGCATTCAGTACTTATAAACAAAATACTTTACACTGAACTGCTACTTAGTATACTAACTCACTCGCACCGATTACAACTGCAAATTCAATTATACAGCTGAATGGAACAATATTTTAGTAATAAATAGTACAATAAGAAGATGTTTTTATTATTTATGTGGGATATTATCAATTTTTAAAACAATCTCCCGCCTAATCGGCACATTTGCTATTATTTTGAACAAATGACGTTACCTACCTTACTGACGGACTGTGACATTGACGTTCATCTACAGACATTCAATACCAACGATAATGGCGAATTTACACATTGGTCGCGCATCTCCCAAACCGAACTGAACCATTGTGTAATCTATCAATCTTAAGCTAGATGAATGGCTGTTATGGTTACTCTCATATTCGATGCTGCACACCACTTAAAAAAATATCAGCCGTCTGCTAATCATGGTTTACAAAATTACAATGCACCATTTTTAATGTTTCCTTAAATGTTTCACTGCTAGAAGGGTTAAAGGTTTAGGTTAGCACACTGGACAAATGCATATTAATAGACTTGACCCACCACTTCGCGCACTCGGCAACAAAAATAAATATAATGAAAGACGATAAATAGGACGAGTTTATGCGTAGAACGCAACAACTATTTTGTTATAATTATACCTTAATGCTAAATGACAAGATCCAAGATATATTTGGAAGACAGTCGTAGTCGCAACACGCAACTGCAAGTTGCAGCCGCAAGCCGTAGGCCCCAGACGTAACCTCAAGCCGCAACCGCATGCCGCAGCCGCAAGCATCAGATGTAATCCGCATAGCCGCAATAGCCAGATGCCCTAGCCACAAGCCGTAGCCTCAAGCCATAGCCGCAAGTCGTAGCTACAAGACGCAACTGTAAGCCGCAACCGAAAGCCGCTGTCGCATATGCGATAATTCAATGCAATTCCGTTGATTTTATCGCCTTCACATCCGGCTTGACACCTGCGTGCTATTAAATTAGTTCATGATTGTAATGCAGGTAACAGAAATCTTTAATAATATTTTAAATGCTCTAGCTGCTGTTCTAAATGCTGTAACTCTGTAGTGTGTCTGTATGTTATCTTTTCACGCCTAAGCTGTAAAACCGATTTAAATTAAATGTACAGAGGTAGAACAGAACTTGAGGAAAAATATGTAACTTAAAGTACATCCCAAATAAACACAGAACTTGATACACATATAGTTTTCAATTCATTTGGTCGGTAAAATCGAGGACGAAGCATCATTGACGAATACGATCATCTTTGAACGTGGCGCTCATTTTATATTTGTGTTTTTGATGGGATATTTTTGTAAAGAAACCCTAAGGCATAACTATCATTACAACCTAATAACAATCTAACACCAAATTCGATGTATAATTATTAAATTCCTAACTGTTCTATCCTGTGGCCCCCTTCCAGTACCACCATCACATTAGCTCGTTATTTAATTGCCATTAAGTTGCCCATGTGACACAGTTGTTTTTCGGCTAGTCACTCGCGCAATTGTGTAAATGCAAATCATTTATAAAATTATGAAGTAGGTAACTTTACCCAAGCTTTTGACTTGTGACAGTGACACTTGACAAGTTGAGAACGCCATATTCCGATGGAGACTGGGATCACAGTACTGTGTTAGTACTGAGCACAAATTCGTACTGTTTTAACTGACAAGATACTGCCTATGCCTATGCAGTATTATAATACTGCCGCAGTTTCATGCAAGAATCTATGACTACGACATAATCGGAATTCAGCTGCTGTCAATGATATGAACTCATGATTATTTTTATTGATTCATTGTCTTTAATGAACAAATATGGAAGATGAAATGGTTTTTTACATCACAAAAACAATAGTAAGTATAATATTTATAATCGCGCATCTAAAGACTGATTTTCTTCCCAACTGCTTAACATATGCCGTTCGACTACGTTCCAGTTTCAGAAATTTGCCAGTATAGCATAATAGAGGAACGATTGCGCATTATATTACAAAGATATCATACCATACATTGCTCCAGTATATATCGGTACACAGCCTGAGACAGACATCAACTGATGTCCGCGGTGTTCAACGGTAGTCTGATTAGGAATATGAGTTCAAATCCGTGCGATTTACTACGACTTTCTTGCCGTGATCAAAATTACTTTACCGTACATAACAAATTACAACTTTCAAAGTATAATGTGCATATAAATATATGTCTGCAGTAGACTACGCTTGGACGAACAGACGTACATGCAGAAACTTTTAAGGATTGAATAAATATCATTACAGATATATTTTTCAAATTCTGGCTTGCTACCGCCCTTTTTTCTGAGGCAACCGTTAAACAACCCTTCGTGTTCCTGGGAGCTTGATAGCCAGTTCTCTAATTCGCCTCTCCTTATTTCTCCCTGTCCCTTAGTCATCCTTTAACCCATTCTTGTACTGTCTCCTATTCTGAAACGATATGTTGTTGGGATACCGCCGTATGCCTGAGAGAGTCAATGACCTTGGCTGTTGCTGCAATGTACTGCTTTCCTTGTTTCTTTCTCCTTCCAACGCAGTGCAGGCAACGCTTTAGTGACACCCGAGTACGATGTAGCTTGCAGACATATGTAGCTTCTAAGTCTGTGGTGTGGCTAATGTTCATAATGCCTGTTGCTAATATGAAAAAGACTTATACCGAACCGTATAAATAATCGATAACACTACACTTCTTTTGGGTACTTTGTTCTATTCGGTTACGGTTGTTATCGTGAAGGCAGCCGTTAGCTTTGCTTTCGTGTGGCATAATAATTACTAAGTTTTGCCACTAAGCCCTCTACCAACCCGCAATGGAGTAGCTCCTCAGTTTTAAGATGCTCAGTAACTAGCAATGGGTTAAAGCCAATACATACACGAATAAGTGTTTAATTTGATTTTGAATCCAAACAATTTTCGAAAGCATCTTCAATTTATAGAAATTC
>DWJZ01003722.1:0-16514 GCA_018249125.1 Asbolis capucinus
AATAATTATCAAAATCAATCCATGCAGTCAAAAGTTATACGGTAAAAGAGAAAAACAAAAATATTAAAAAGAACAATAACCCCAAAACTACTCATCAGAGGCCGCTTACAAAAAATGGAACCAGTTCGCAAACACCTGCTTTTGATGAAAAAATAATTCGGTTCACTCAGTAAAAAGTTCTGAGGAAACGTACATAAAAAAACACTCGAATTAAATACCTCTTTTTGAATTGAATACCTTTTTGAAGTCGGTAAAAAACATAATAATATTACAGAGAATCTATAATTATTTAGTATTAAATTAAATATTTAAATAAATTTCGCAAAAGCGTATTACTAATATTACTTTGTATAAGTTCATACGTGTAAAGTACAATAGCTTATTAAATGTGGCATAGAATAGAAAATGTTTTACCTTATTAGTATAACCTGAATACGATACGAAAATAATTTGTAACTTGACAGTATGTATGGTAAACATTCGTTCGAATTGTGGCCACGCTAAGGTATAGTCATCTTTATCGTGTATATTTGTATATATATATATATGTATCTATTTTTTAAATGAATTTTAATATACAAACTTGGCACATTTATTAGGTATACTTTCCAGATCGAATTTACACCGAGTCTTGTACTTACTAAGATTTGCCATAAACAACGCAAAATGTCGCAGTGATAATGTCAGCAACTTGTAAATTAGGCCAATGATATTTTGTAAATGATTCCACATGAATTGAACTATATTCACTATCGCATTCAATTTCGTTAATTGCTAATCGCTCTTAAACACAGAATATGTATAGCAAATCTCTGTATATTACACAGAATACAAAATTTGTACTAATAAGCTATGTCACAATTAACGACTCTGAGAGTGGTACAGTAATTATAGAAGTGTTTGTTAGTGTCCAAATATCCATCAGTCTTGAAATTATGGCAAGAATTTTAAATCTAAAAATGGTCTCCTTGTTATAACGTGCTATATTATCTAAGCTTCCGAAATATAACGCTTTTCCTCACACTTGAGGTCACTCACCCTTGACCTCTTGATTGAGGGGCCATCTGTACGTGTTTACAAAGTAGACAAGCGTTAAATCTTGAAGTGATCTTAATAATTATAACCAACCGAATTTAATTGGAAAAGAGTTTTACTACAATAATCATGCAATATATTATGTAACAATTATAATTATTGTTTATTTCCACTTAAAATATAATTGATTGATGTGTTTTTTTTTTCTTATGGCTTCTTAATGAGTTTTTTTTATAATTTTTCATACTTACAACATTTTTAAGATCAAACGACGTTAACAGCGACGCTGGTATATCTGGAACACTGCCCGGGTGATCCTCTTTAGATAAACGCCAACACGTTCCTTTTTTCGCTACTTTCAATACATTTCTAACACTTTCAGTGTCAGCTCGTATCAAACAAGACTTCTGGGAAAAAAATACACTTTATTATTTTAATGCGGTAAGCATAAATTAGAAGGGATATAAACTGTACATCGGAGGTATGTTGACTTCAACGCATTAATGGTCCGTAATTTTAGCGCTAGGATTTCTCCTCGACTGAAGAGGCCTAGAGCACACTCCAATACTATGCTCCAACCTGGCTAAACGATTGCTAAGAATAATAAACAGAACCGACACCTTTACCCTCCCGTTCGAAGCAAGCATCAATATATTAACGAAAATACAGGACTACTCTTCGCTCGTGGCTTCGGTCGCATGGTAGGTACCTTTGTTGATGAAAAGTAGCCTGCATGTTATTCCAGACTATAATCTCTTTGTGGTTCTAAATTTCATTCATATCCGTTCAGTACTCTATGTGTGAAGAAGTTAAAAACATCCATCCATCAATCTCGTAAGATTGTCATACCGCATGCGAATAATTTTCTAACAATACTTGTAAATAATACGTACTCGTACTTTCTGCGTTTTACAAATATCATGGCTTATCAGCATTTTTATAAATTTAGATATGAATTCATACAATGTACGTTGAATGCGGCACGGCAATATTTCCAATAGATCCCTGCCAGACGAGCCACTCGAGGCTCGACGGTAGACGACACTCAAAACCATCAAATCAGGAAACCCTCGAGTCGGTCGTCCCTAATGAATCGTCTCGAGCTTCAACGACAAAAGAGGTAAGCTAAAACCTAATAAATACCTACTTATACCAGAGTTTACCTCCATTACTGCCTTAACTTACCTTCTCAATTACTGCTTGAATTTGCCGATATATGAAGCTTAATATTTCACTTAATACGATACGCATGAGAACACATTCTAATGAGATGATATGAAAAATGTTTATTTCGACTTAGGAGTCAGTTACTCACTCAATGAAAGAAAAAATTTTACAATACAATACTTCATCAATAACACTGATAAAGAAATATTTAAAAAGTATTTTTTATAGAATACCTAATATCTCATACTCTTGGCGTTCTGTAAGTAGAGTACCTTGTTTGTACAATTATTCTAATTAGATTTACTTTTGTTTAGCGTTTGTATCCTCCTTCCCATTATTCTTCTGTCTTGAAGCGCTAGGTATTGATGCGCCTAAGGTAGGTCGATATCGTAATTGGTTCCGGTTGCCTCAGCGGTATACTGTTTCTCTTTCTTCTTTGCCTTCCCTATTCAATCCCTATTAATTCCTTCCTAGTAAGCAACGCGTCAGTTACACCCGTCAATTACACGCGTCAATTACAGTATATGTACTGTCCAGCGGTGATAACTTGCCATTAGATGAAGCGTCTGTTTTCCTTCTAAAAAATAAATACAACAAAATAGATATACATACAAATGGAGCAAGAACTTACGTTTTTGGAGTCGAAGTATTGAATAAAGTTGGGATGGTCCGGAAATAATTTGTAAACTCTGTAAGCATCGACACCAATTGAGGTACATATAAAACGAGCTAGTTCCAACAATACAGAGTGCTCATTTGTTCCGCTTTGAAGCTTCTGCACCAACTCCTGAAAATGATACACGGACATCAATTTGTAATTTTTCTTTCGCTGCACAACATTAAGTATATGTATAAACGCACTCTTTTATACCTCCACACTAGTTTCTCATGGAACTTTGGTGGCACAACTAACACAAATTACACGCATAAATGACGTTGATAACCCGAGAAAATATATTCATCTGTCACTTAAATCGAATCATCCCAGAAATCGAAACCGAGTCTCTTTTAGCATCCGCGTCTCTTCGAACTAGACTATAAACTGTTACTGCACTTCTTAATTTCAGAACGATGCAACTGTAATTTCATTATTGCTCACAATAGAATTCCTGTCTCCCTGATACTGTAAAGCTTTGAATTTTAGGAACTTGTCGACGAAGCTTTAACATTTTGCACATCTGTGGTTGATATTAAAGTTCTACTAAAGGATAAAACTCCTTATAAAGTCTAAGAAACCTTAATTAATCGAACTTTGATCCTATAAACTCCTTGTGATGTCGTCAATGGTTATGCGTTATATACGCGATTAATTTTCTCATTTACCCATTCCCATAAAATATTCTACACATTAATATTATAGGAGAAACTAGTGTGTATGACCCTAAACGAAAAATACTAGATAATATCTATCTATACTATAATAAAACTCGAAGTGATTTTTTCTTGTACATTGAATGTTTTTTCAAAATGTTGTTAAAGGGGGACTCTAACGTTGAGATGGAGCACGAAAATATATGTATTTTTTTAATTTATCGTCTGTCTGTCTATCTGAACACGCATCACGTGAAAATCCGAGGACAGATTTCGATGAAACATTTTAAAGTTATTACTTTTATCCCAATTTAACATTTAGGATACTTTTTATTCTGAATTATTCCCGGGTTTGCCTGGAATAGGAGAAGAAAAGTTGTATGGGATTTTTTTAAATGTCAACTGGGTTGATTGAAATTTGGAACAAACATGCCTTATTTAAATTAATGAAACATGTGTATCTCAGTTTTTGGATAATTTGTTCTGAAAAGAAAAAAAAGGAAAAATAATGTGGATGTTTTGAAATTTTCAATACAAGATCCTGGGTGATGCGTTTATCTTGAATTTGAAATTTACACATCCTTAATAATAACTTCAATACAAATTCAGGGTTTCTTTAATTTCATCCTATAAAGGATAGAAAAGGGCGGTGAAATTTAGACTCTCAATATATATAGTATTTATTATTAATTTTATTTTTACTTAGAATAAGTTAATGCTTGACATCAATTCCACCTGATGAAAAGTGGCGATGATATCTAAAGTGTTGGGCACACTAACTTAGCAAATGCCTATTCACTCTTCTCATAAAGACTCCTATATCATACGTGAGCGGGAAAACCGATGCAGGCAGGTTATTCCAATCCTTCGCAATACGCATAATAATCTCGAAGCTGCGGCTACAGCTAGTTGAATATAAATGTAAGTATCAATGCCAACAAAATAATAAATGTTAAGTTTGACAAGAATAAACTAATAATTTCTATAAAAATGTAATAGAAGTACCGAAATAAGGTGAGCATATGTGATCTTCTATTTCGAAATCTTATCGGCATTTAAAAACACCCCTTTTGTTTTCATTAAACTACAAATACAACAAATGTGTTGATACTTTGTATTCGTCACAAACAAAGTGTATGTTACATCTTATTTTACGCTTGTGATGCTAATGTTGCGATAAGACATTCTTTATGTATTGGATAACACAATAACTTGCGTCTTCTGTGAGAAACTTATGAAATGGACACAGTATTATTATTATTATAATAGGAATTTGCCACGTTAGCATATGACAATCTAACTGCCGCCACTTAGCATAGTTAATGATTACTAAAATCGCTCCCCAAGTCATTACATAAATTCGTAATTAGTTATTGACTTTCTTTTTATTTTCTGTAAATTATTGCTTGACCAGTGCCCAGACACCTGACGATAAAGGGTGTCGTGGTCTTAGATGGTCATCATCATACTCTCAACCCATGACGGCCCACTATTGAGCACGAGTCTCTTCACTGAATGAGAAGGTTGAGGCCATAGTCCACCATGCTGGCCAAGTGCAGATTGGCAGACTTCACACACCTTTGAGTATTTTTGCAAACTCCCCCGCATGCAGGTTTCCACGTGATGTTTTCCTTTACCGTTATAGCGAGTGATATATAAATACTTAAAACGCTCATAACTCCGAAAAGTCAGAAGTGCACGCCCTGGGATTCGAACCAGGATCCTCCGAGTAGGAGGCCGAATTCTTAACCGTTAAGCTTCCACCGCCGGTATAGCTGGTTAAATGGTAAAGCTCACTAATTAAGTAGTAGCATATTCAATCTAAATCATTCTACTATATTATTAAGCTTCACATGAGGTATATGGTGAATTACTTGGAGTAAAATCTACTGAACACAATTACTGTAATGATAATTTTCTTAAATTACTCACCATAAATATATTTTTTCGTGAATACATATCATTCTCATTTTTTAAGGGTGATTTCATAGACGATGAAGACTCTTTTGCCTGAAAATGTATATTTCATTATTAAACTAAATTCGGAATGTACAACATTCCATTGTATTTTTAGTGTATTCACAAAAATAATAGTTTAATTATATTATAAGTTTGATAGAACCAATGTATGTTATACTTTGTATTGTTATAGCCGTAAGTACTCGTAGTAGTAAATGGTATATTTAACTGTGGGTTGGAAAAAAGAACTCCTTGGGTGTTTCTTGCTGTTTATTCCGAGACCACTCACCGTGTCGATTTATTGAAGTGATGGCCTAGTTCTAATTTCGAAAAATGCTTGTAAAAATCTACAAATAAACAAATTTTGATTTTGATATTGTCTGACTAGTCCTAGATTGGCTCCAGACAACGAAACTCTTGTATGGTAACATCAATCACAATTTTTGTATCATTTATATATGTACACTCGCGAGCAAGCAAATCGACTCACTCCCCAAGCGCGCATTCAGAGCCGCTGCTTTTGAAAACGCAAAAGTATTCTTCTGGAACAATTATGTTTTCTTGAATATTATAAACTTAGCTTTCCAATGACATCATTAACATGAAAATCTGTCGGGTAGTTAATAAAGAAAAACTAACCTAACCCAAATGCAGCATAAAATTAAATTTGCCAAAAATGGCATGTAAATGGCATAAAAACACTACTAACATTTGGAATTTGGCAAAATTTGTTTAATTAATATCGGGTATTACCCCTCCTTGCCCTAATTACCGATCGCATTCGGGTTCAATAGGTTCGCAACTTGCAGGCATCTTCTTACTGTCCACTCACTGACGGCTACCCAACGGACTTGCTGGAACTCCTGTTGCGCATCTACGCCGGTCAAGTGGTGATTTTGTAGAGACAGCTCAGCCGCAGAGGGAGGCTCAAGGAGAGAACTGGGCGAAGAACTGCCATAGCAGCTCTGGCGTTCGCGACGGCATTGTCGACTTGGGACTTCATGCTGAGCCGGTTGTCGATCTGGACCCTCAGGTACTTGGTACGTGGGGACCACTTGATATCTTGTCCAAGGAGCTTTAGAGGAGGGTCCGGTGGGCCTATCCTCACGGCCTGCGTCTTCCCTACGTTCACCGACAGTCGCCATCTGGCGAGCCATTCGGGAAGGGCATCTAGCGCACGCTGCATCTTGACGATAGCGTGAGGCATCGAGATCGACGTGGTCACGTACGTCACGTCATCGGCATACAGCGCGAGCGAGCCCCCTCCTGCCACCGGGATGTTATCGGTGTAGATGGTGTAGCAGGCCGGAGACAAGCAACTGCCTTGTGAGACACCCGCTGCAATGGGGCGCTCCTCCGACAAGGCGTCTTCCACTGCTACTCTGAACCTCCTCTCGTGCAAGAAGCTGGAGATCACTTGGACGGCACGTCTTGGCACCGACGTCTGAGATATCTTGAAGATCAGGCCGTCGTGCCCGACACGGTCGAACGTCTTCTCCATGTCAAGGAATACTGCAGACACGCGTTCTCTTGATAAGCTTTTGATAACACAATGCTCTTTTATACGGAATTACAGCCCGCAACTGGTGGCACTCTTAACTAGCACAATTCCCGATTCTTCAATGGGCACCAACTTAAAAGCAATTATTGTACTGATTTTTATGAAAATGGTGTCATTGGAGAGCTACGATTATAAACTTCAAGAAAACATTTTTTTAACAGAAATACTTTTGCGTTTTCAAATGCAGCGGCTCTGAATTCGCGCTTGGGGAGGGAGTCGATTTACTTGCACGTGAGTGTAGTTAACTTAGTTTAAATTGTCAACTATCATTATACACATATGTATGTATTTACTGCAATCTGTACTTACGCAACCAATTGCAATTTTCTTATCAATCCATTCTTCCAATTGTTGCAATGGTATATTTTCCAGCACATATGATTCCAGAAAGTCCTTGTTATGATCCAGATAGTCAAGGATTTCTGAAGATTAACAGATTTAATTTGTTTATTAATTATATTTCATATAGCCTTATAGTAATTGTCTCCGCAGACAGTGGGTCCTCAAGGGATGTTTGAAAATGAAATGTAGTCCATGTGCTTAGTGCGTATATTGCGACAATGTAATTTGTACAAGGGATGTTAAACGTAAGCGGACGGCGCAAGAAGTAAAACTATACAGTTCAAAATTTGTAAGTATACGTTTGTTTTTCCTATTTAAATTTGCACCAATCAGACGCAATTTCCGCGGCAGCTTTACCACAGACTGGCGTAAAAAACATAGAGTCGTAATTAGAAGTTGCTGCCGCGGACGCGTTGCGTTTGGCCGAAACATGGCCCCGGCCTTTAACTTCTTGGAACAATAGACAGATTTTGGAGAAAGCGCGCCTCACTATGTCACCTGAAGCGGTCCGAATATCGGGTACTCTGGAGATGCCCTCGTTGTCTCGGATAATCCTGACGATGCGGCCGATCTTCCATTTTAATGGAGGGGGGTTGTCGTCTTTTATGACAACCAAGGTGTTGGTTTGTAGACGTGTCCTTTCCATTGCACCTGGTCTGAAGTTCCGAGATGTACTCCTTGGCCTAGCGTGACCAGAAATGATGCCGGATCTGCTCCATCCTCTGGTACCGGTTGAGTAGTCCTCTGGGTTCGCTGCGTATGTCCTAATAGACCGGTGAGATAAGCGGACGGCGAATCAGGAAGTGACCAGGACTAAGGGGAAGAAAATCATGTGGATTGGATGAAAGATTTGATACGGGACGGGAATTAAGGACGGATTCAACTTGAGTTAACACCACATTAAATTCCTCGAACCTCAAGTGAGCAGTATCAATAACGCGTGCCAAGTGTAGCTTGCAAGATTTTACTCCTGCCTCCCATAACCCCCCAAAATGAGCAGCATGACAAGGAATGAATTTAAATTTAATTACCTGACTCGCCGCGTATTCAATAATGTCAGGTTCACGATCCTTTAGTTTTTTTCCTAACTCGTTTTTCGCACCAACGAAGTTTTTCTCATTGTCAGAAAATATTTCAGCAGGTTTACCGCGTCGCGAAATGAATCGTTTGAGGGCCAGAATATATACTTGAGCTGACAAATCACTAACCAACTCCAAATGAATAGCGCGCGTGACAAAATATAGAAAAAGACAAATGTAAGCCTTCATAGTTTTGGCGCCTCTGCCCTTCCGGTTTAAAATAAACACCGGCTCTGCGTAATCAACACCACAGCAACGAAACGGCTGAGCACATGTCACGCGTTCTTTCGGGAGGTTGATGATTAGACTTAGTTTTTTTGCCTTCAATCGCTTACATGCAATGCATGTACAATTTTTCGTGCGAAATTTCTTCCCCCATTGCTGCCGAAGGTTGTACAGCAGCGCCTGACGTGCAGCGTGAAGCAAGCGTTGATGTCCCCGTCGCATGTGAAGGACTGAGAGGTAATGTTTCGAACTGAATAATACGAGATGTCTTTGTTCGTAGTCAAAATGCTCTGAGTTGCTAAATCGTCCCCCAACACGTATTAAAATGTCGTCGTCTATAAATAAGTTTAATTTAGAAAGACTAGAGCTGCCCTTCAATGATTTGCGCTTTAAAAGTAAATTAATTTCCTTCAACTCTAATTGTGACAGTCGAGCTAGCCCTGTCTCGGCCTTCTTTAATTCGTCTACAGTGAGCTCGCCAGTGTACCTATCAATTGTGTTTTTGCGCATATTACTTATAAACCGATATACATACATAGGCGAAAGCGCGTCTCATGCGTTCAAATTGAGAAAACCGAGAAAATTCATACGATTCCTTACTTTCATCCGCCACCAATACGTTGACGGCACCGGATTTAACTTCGGGCAAGCCATCCGTGACGTTAAAACTAGCTTCTTAATTTCAGTGGTAACGGCTAAAGGCAGGGTCATGAAGGATAGATGGTCCCTCCCACCACAGAGTTGATGTTACGAGATTAGGAAGGAGGGAACCTCGCGACACTAAATCAGCTGGGTTATGAGGTCCATGGCAACTCCCCTACGTGTTCATGTATTTCGGCTGCCCGGTTCTGTACAAAGGTTTTAAGCAACTGAGGTAACAGCCTTAACCAACTCAAAACAATTGTTGAATCCGTCCAGAAAACTACGCTATCAAAATTACAGTGAAGCGAATGACATATTTTATCATACAGCCGCGCGCCTAACAATGTCCCGCATAGTTTATGTCGCGGTATGCTGAGCGGTTTCAACGGTGCAACTTTGCCTTTAGAACACAGCAATCTGACGCATATTGATTTATCGTTGTTAATATTGGACATTGTACGTATATAGGCGCATGAACCATAAGCTGTTTGAGAAGCATCATCATATATGCAATTCAATTCTTTCATATTCTTGTTTAACAATGCGTCGCGGGACGCGCACCTGATCTAGCCCCGTGTCTATTGACAGCCCCGTAACAAACCGGTTCCAAGCGCGCGTTACGTCACACAGCAAAGCGTTGTCCCAGCGTACACCTGATAACCATGTTTGCTGTAATATCATTTTAGCCACCATTACTATAGGGCTAATTAACCCGAACGGATTGAATATTTGTGAGACAAGATAATATTGCGCGTTTTGTTATATTACTCTCACCGCCGAATTTAAAGTATGTAGCAAAATGAAACTCATCTGATGTGTTGTTCCAGCCGATACCTAAAGTTTTAAAATTTGCTTGTTCCTCTCAATTTAGAGGATTGATTTGATCAGGTAGTGTAGCAGAAAACTCATCACATTCAAAATTAAATATCTGTCTACGGGTTCACATAGTATTGAGTGCGCGTAAATTATTTAGTATGGTGTCTGCTAGGTTTCTTAATGAATCTAGGGATTCTTTTGACAAGGCTTGGATGTTAAAAATCGACTTTTCGTGGTTATGTATCAGTAATCTATTGTTATTGTAGCGCGAAAGTAATAGCTACCGCAGCGAATCTATTACCAACGCTGCAGTACCTTTTAATCATGACCTTTGGTAGTGAAATTTCTGGATGGAATCAATGTGATTACTATTATGTACAAGCGATTGAAAAGTTTCCCTAAATTCTAACCAATATGACCCGTCAAAGGTAGGTATGAAAATAGTGGGCAATTTAAGGCTTTCAATCGGTTCAGTTTTGTTGTTTGTAGTAACCTCCCCAGCTTTAAGCAAACATTCTGCGCGGACTACGATTATATAGTAAGAATTTTCGAATAATTCGCGTTATGTTAGTTGTGTTTCGAGATCAACTTTTAACACTGATTCTTCCTTTGTGATTGTAGACTATTGAATTCGGTAAACAAATTTGATGCGCTTTGAATCCGTAATTTTAAATCTTCGCGATTCTGAACAGACAAAACTTCGTTAGTTTGAAAGGCGATTACGTAATTTGCAAATCTAGTGAGACGTCCTTTAATTATTGAACGTTTTTTTATTAAATTTAAAGCGAATTTGTTTGTGTCGGCATCGTCTGTAACGGTTATTTGACACGGGGATTTTGATCTGACCTTTGAATCTGTGCTCATTTTGGGAAAAATAATGAAAGGTGGAGTACTCACGTTTTAAGCTGCAGTTGGTGCTGCAACGGCATACTGCTTGGCAGAAACGTTTTGGCAGCTCCTTGCGACTCGATCACTGGAATGTAAAATGTCCACGGGATTAAAACAAGTGCAGGAAGGGATTGGCGGATAGGTAGACCGATTGGCCGAACCGAATCTTCGTGGATGCGGTGTATTTTCGGGTTGCGATGTCCAATGGGATCTTGAACACCCGGCGCCTTTGAGATCGTGCGAAGTCCCGTAAGCTGGCTCTTCGTACGTTGGCTGGCTAGTCCAGATTCTCCTGGCGTTCGGCTCTGAAGGTCCAAATTACGTCTCCGCAGGCAGTGAGTCCACAAGGGATGTTTGAAAATGAAATGTAGTCCGTGTGCTTAGTGCGTATATTGCGACGATGTAATTTGTACTTTGTAATTTGTTAGTGGACGGAGCGAGAAGTAACATTATACAGTTCAAAATTTGTAACTATACGTTTTTTTTTCCTTCTTCAATTTGTACCAATCAGGCGCGATTTCCGCGGCAGCTTTGCCAGAGACTGACGTAAAAAACATAGAGGCTTAATTAGAAGTTGCTGCCGCGGACGCGTTACCTTTGGCCGAAACAGTAATATTGTTACGAGCCAAACCCGATACCAAATTTGGCTCTGGCAACATTGATTTTTCCAATTACTCTTGTGAAATACTAAACTGACACCGATTTTCGGACAAACGGGTTTACTCTTAGTATAGTTTTCTCTTCTCTTGTATACGTCTCACAGTTTTTAGGGTAGTACTTTCGGAACACTCAAATTTTTTATTAGGTTCGGGAAGACCATTCCTTGTCTTAGCATTTCGTTTGCGAAATATGAAACCATAAATTGACAATTCCTCTTAGGGTCATTTGTGGCCATCCATGCTAATATTACCTAAATGGTTACTTCTAAAATCTGACATAACTCATAACGGTAGCCTACAGAGAACATCAAACTATTGGTTTGTGGCAGCCCATATAATGAAGTTAAAAGCAAAAGTACAAAAGATAAAATTTATTACGAACTTTCTTTGGGCCCACCCTTTCAAGCACACACACGCTTAAAAACCAAATAGACACTACAACAGTCAAGCATTAACTTTTATCATGTGAAAAAAAGTGTATACCGAAGCGAAGAGTGGAGACTAATGTAAAGTACATTAAAACTAGTCCCCACCCTCGTCTGCGCCAGCCTGACCATCTCAAGCCATCAAGGCCCAATATTGAGCACGGGTCTCTTCTCTGAATGAGAAAGTTAAGGCCATAGTCTACTACGCTGGTCAAGTGCGGATTGGCTGATTTCACACACCTTTGAGTTTTACAAACTCCCTGGCATGCAGGTTTCCTCACGATGTTTTCCTTCATCTTTACAGCGAGTGACATTTTAATGCTTAAAAAGCACATAACTCCGAAAAGTCAGAAGTGCGCGCCCTGGGATTCGAACCCGGAAACCCTGAGTAGAAAGCCGAATTCTTATCCACTAGGCTACCACCGTTTATAGGTACGTAGATATCAACTAGCCTATGAGTTATTCTAGACTATAATCTATCACTGTAATAAATTTCATTCAAATCCGTTCAATCGTTTTTGCATGAAAGAGCCACAATCATCTATCCATATATCCCCAACAAACATTCCCATTTTTAATATTAGTAGGATTTTAAACGAGGATTAACTTACTCGCTTTCGTATCAATTTCAGGTGGAATTCCCCGTCGGGGCCGGGAATCTTTCTCGAGTACGCTTCGAGTGAGCCTCACGTTCAAAAACCGAGAAGCATCCTAGAAACAATTATGGTCGTTTTTACTGAGTACATAATAATACTTTATAGTCTATTGATGTTTTGACGGTATCATAGTAAAACTTTTGGTTTTCCGTAAATGTTACCTATTTAAATTTTTTGATTGTAATACTGATGATTCAACAATAACGAGTTTAACCGACGATCGCGACCGGCGATAATAACAGAAGACACCAGTCTACAGACAAACCCGACTCTGCCATCTCTAGGATGTGCCGTGCTAGAAACTCAACATTGGAACTCGGTTGCCGTCGTCTGTCCTGGTCGCCGGTGGCCATCTCTACAAAATGTCTACAACAATATGCTATCGACACAAAGTTCATAGGAAGCTATCAATCGCCTGCCGCGGTCGGATTTATTGAAATACTACCTTCAGTACTGAGATACTTAGTACCAACATACAGCACACACCTATCTACATACATATATTCAAGAATTACATGCATATGCATGTACATAATGTCCTGTGCATATATCTCGGAATACCGACTGAATTCTGTGGTGAATATCTAATTTAGTTAAGCTCAAATATTGAAATGAGAAGAGCTAAGTAATTCAAATATGAGATACAATAAGAACACCAGCAACGAAGTGAGAATCAATAAGATATATTTGACTTCAACCCATTGATGGCCCACTACTGAGCATAGGTCTCTCCTCATACTGAGGAGGCTTAGAGTATACTCCACCTCGCTGCTCCGATGCGTATTGGTGAAGGGATTAGCGGCCAACCCAATTGTCAGAAGCCCAAAGGACAAGCGATAACAACAGGGACCGATGGCTTTACGTGCCTCCGAAGCACGGAAGCGCTCATAATTTTTTTACCACTAGCGGTCACCCATCCTGCTACCGACCGCGCCCGCTGTTGCTTAACTTTTTCGATTGCCCACAATCGAAACAAGCCGCCGGGCTATCAAGTCTACAAATGAAATTAAGTTCAATTTCAATGAAATATGCATTATTAACGATAATTCCGAACAAATCGACAGTTTAAAAGTAAGAATTACGTTTTCATATGCTTTAGGAAAAAAAAAATGAGAACCTTCACACATCTGCTAGAAAAATTAAATTAATTAAAAAAAACTGATTACAAGTGGCTTTAATAGCATTGTTCTCCAAAAAAATTCTACATCGCATTTATCTCAGACGTTTTTTTATTTCTTTGAAGACGTTTCGTTATCTCACATTTATATTTTATGCATTACAATTTTATCTATTACACATTCTAAAATCGAAGACGACTTATCAGTAAAAACATTATCTGTCAGCCTTCAGACAAGAAAAACAAACGAAGACGATCACACTAAAATTGATTGCTTTCAACCCTAAATTCATCAAATAATTACTTAACTACCACCGCAATTATCCAATATGAGTTAATTACTTTACTTGGCAAATGTTTATTGGGCGTTGGTTATTTATGGCAGCATGACGGTGATAAAGGTCAGAGCAGGTACTCTAAGAAAATTACGGTCCTATCAAATAATTATTGATTTCTGGCGTCGACACAGTAAAGGCCCACTGCTGGGCAGGGGACTTTCCTCATTCTGATGAGGCCTAGAGCATACTCCACCACCTTGTTCCAATACGGATTGGTTGAGGAGTTAGTGACCAACGCTTGTGTTGGAAGTTTTGAGTTACTTGAAGGTTTTCGATATTCGAAAATAGGGAATAGTAGAGTTTTCCTACGCCCTATATTAATAACAGCAATAAAATTTGGGAACTTGTGGAAATCCTAGAAGTACCTTAAAAGATTCAGTTGCTAAAACAATTAAAAAACTTCTTATTGTTTCTTAAATCACTCCTTAGTACAGAATCTCCGTAACAAGAAAAAGTTGAAAGTGACCTGAATGGCTTGGAAAAAAATATGGTATGGCCGAACCTTCTTACTCGACCTATGTAGCTTATATCTTTAGAGTTAATTTTATTAGACTTATCGTTAAGGAAATTTCTTTATTCTAAGTTATTCAATTGTTTTACTAAAAATAACACGGATTTTAAACAAACCCTAGTTATTGAACGCATAAGTGCGTTTAAACTTATCTATACATATAAAATGGTTCCTGAATGACTGACGGATCAACGCAAAACCTAAACCGCTGATAGAAGAGATCTGAAACTTGAAGGATGTTTTCTTTTTATCACCGTAGACGGCCGATAAGAAAGGATTTTTCTAAATTCTACCCCTGATGGGGGGGAAAAGAGGCAAAGTTTGTATGGAACAACGTGATACCGTGACCATTCAAATTTTTCATAAACATTTTTTAGCAAAATTGATAGCAGAAGTGTTTTATATCCAACTGAAACTTAGCATCTAGAGGGGTTAAAAAGGGGTAGAAAGTAATCATAATCATAAAATAGGTACATCTTCGCAATGAAAACTACGCCGAAGATTATTGAAAACAAAATAAATATAAAACAAGCAAAAATGCATTGGATATTGAATCGGCAGAAATAAATCAAGCGGTCTGTGCAGTTGACTTTAAGTGTCCATACCTTGCATTGAATATTAAAGTCAGCCTTGTCTGTGAATATCAAAGTCTAGACGTCGTCGCTTCGTTTAATAAATTTAAATAATCCAGAAAATTCTGACAAATCTAAAAAAACCGTTGCACAGCCAACAGTGGCAATCGCAAACATTTGCCAAGTACCAAAGTATCAAGTACCAAATGAGATATTGTTTTGTGAAATAATGTATTAAACATTTTAAATGCAAACGGCTACGATCTGTTTATTATTATACCGATATTTCGACCCAGTTGCATGGGTCATGGTGACCATGACCATGCATTTAAAATGTTTAGTATCCGCGACGATATTCGTTTACAGACATAAATAATGTATTGTCTGATTCTTTGTTTCATATGAAGTACCCCATCAAGATAAATTTTACCTATTTATACTAAATGTTCATCTGATTCGATACTTCCAAGGGTGTACTCAAAAGGCAGGGTTTATTCCCAACTGTTAGAATCCGGGTGATGTATCTACAGTTGGCGAAAAAATTTGTTATTTTGTATACTCATATGTATGTATTAAGTCTGGAAAACAATCGCGCTGCGCGGCCAAGCTTTAACTTACATAAACTACCTGAAGTAAGTGAAACCAACGTGGAAACGTTAAACAGCCCAAAGTACATTTTCCTTAAGAACTCCGCATCTTCAATATATTCGCAATATAACCTCAGCAATTATTTGTACACATTACATTATTAAGTCTTGCTACGACAACCTAAAAAAACTGGTGGTTCGCTGGATTCAGATGAAAGTTCCAAGCTACCCAGGAGCGGTCACAGCAGCGTAAATTGGGGGAGGCCTATGTCCCACAGTGGATGTTGAAAGGCTGATGGATGGATAGATGGATGACAACTTTTTATAGGTAAATAATGAACAAAAGGAGGAACTTCCTAGACCCATCTGAGGTTTCCATTCTAGGCTACGGTGCCATTTCGTGCTGAAAATTGCAAGAGAGAGTGATTCTTTCAGATGCAAGTAAAAAGACATTTTACCAAAATAAAGTATAAGTATTAAGAAGTTAAAAAACATCTTACCAAGAATGGGCTATTTTTACAAGCTTTTATTAAAATTGGAGTTTACGTTTGTATATTAGTATGTTAGTATATTTGTTTGTTACGGTTCAAATCTTGCAAGCTTAATTAGACCCACTTCCTCTTA
>DWJZ01003723.1:0-16510 GCA_018249125.1 Asbolis capucinus
TCTAAATCTGTCCAGTGGTTTTTGCGTGAAGCTCACGACAGACAAAAAAAAACCACTGATTTGGTACTCTAAAAATATATCGACTATAAAGCCTCCCTGCGTAAAAAAATCTATAGATAATATTAGAAGGAGAATTAAAGAAGCCAATATTGCATATACTTCTTCTTCGATATGCCCAAGACTTGGGATAACTGATTGGCACAGTAGCCACCGGAATAACAACCGGCTGGGTTAAACCGTATACAACTTTCATTCACAATTTTCCGGTGCAAACCGGTTTTAGGTCGTCACATTAGCTTAGAATTATGCGCATAGCAAATTAACAGCGTGGGATCCTAACCGAATAAGAAATGCGTTACATAAATAATATTATGTGGTTTTTTACTATGCTACGGGTAGGATATATGTTTTTTGCGCAGAAATTATGGATATTGATTATGGTCTCGGCTGAACTTAACTGAACTAAGTTCAGTAGGGAGCATTATCCGACTGAATTGAACTGAACTAAATCTAGTAGGGACCATTATCCGACTGAATTGAAAATTCAGTCGGAATAACATGCTTGCGTCGGTGTTCCTACCTAAGTACGGTTGAGTCTTCAACAGTGAATAGACATTTACTATGTTAGTGTGTCCAAAATCTTAGACATTATCGCTAATTAACATGGTGGGATCGATGTGAAGCATTAACTTATTGTAGGTAAAAAAGAAAAATCCGCACGATAAACATATATCGTGAGAACCCGTAACATAATGTACACATACACAATAAGTCGATATAAATCATATTTGGTTTAATAAAATCTTGTTGCAAATAAAATGTTACTTTCAGTTTGAGGAGATTTGTCTAAAAATTCTTGGAAAATATTTCGATTTATGCTACGAATTAACTAATCCTACTAATATTATAAACGATAAAGTTTGTGAGGATGAATAGATGTTGTACTTCACGCAAAAAGTACTTTATGAATCTGGATAAAATTGGGCACAGAGATAGATTAAAGTCTGGAATAACATATAGGCTATACATTATATGAAGTTACAGTACGAAGAACGTTGTTAAAGTTAAAAAATTAAAGTTAAAACTGTACTACCACCGCCATCTATAGTGAATTTGAGAGTTAATGCTCAAATCATAGGCAAGGGATATTATAGTATAGTCGAGTATATAATGACAAGGATTCACGGAAATGATCCGCCCTGCTTCCAGTTCCGACCTATAAACCTTTGTAATAATTTTTGTTGTTAAAAAAATACCGGGAGATTTTTTCTCGCCGACTTTTTTCTTCCAGATTACACCAGCGTACATTGTCTTTGTATCGTTTATAAAGCGGATGACAGATAGGTATTGTCTATAAAGATTAGGTTTTATTAAAGATTTTTTTTGTGTTTTATATTTTGATATTGATAACTTTACAATTTATTTAATTTACAATAAAATTAATTACTTTATAGTTATTTAGTATACAATTGATGTATAGATTTTGTATTGTTTACAAATGATTTTCGTGATGTGAGCTATTGTTTCCTAAGACGATATAAATAGTTTTAATTTCGATATCAGATGCACCAAAAAATACGAGTCGTCGGAAAGAAGCTTCAATAAGTAGGTACTCGAATGTAGAGCTGATACAGGATGCACTTATCTCGTGTCGAGTAGTTTTCGATCTACCCTCGAGTGATCACGAATCTAATAAAGTTGTTGGAAAGTTAGCACTTCAGCAGTGGGCGGTCTGCGGAATTCGGCTACGATGCGTACAGCATCCCGATAGGGGGCTATGGGCGCATAAGGTTGCGATAGGGGATGTTTATAGAGGAGCTGTGTCTGTGACAATCTTTAGAGCGGTGTATTGACTGTTTGTAATATATATTAAACACAAAATTCATTTTGAAAGTGATTAATAAAAAAATATATATTTGTAATCGAAGCTGGGACAACTTAGCATATAACTAGGCTACCGGCCCGTCAGTCAAATGTATCAAACATTAAAATGTCGAAGGGCCTTCAAGTATTACGTAAAACAAATTTTGAGAAGTTAACGTTGCGTGACCCGATTGACAGATTTTTGCCTCACTATTACTTACAATAAAATGGTATTGGAAAAATTCACTAAAAACAGTAGCACCCCGAGTATAATGACAGAAGTGAAAACTTGAAAAATTACGTGTGTATTTTTTTAACGCTTGTATAATATTTTTTGAATCGTCAAGAAATATACACCATAGATGGCGTAAGTAGTAGGTAAACTGTCGTCAGTAAACATTCCCAACGACCCTTAAGAGGTTTTTTCTTCGAAAAAACATAACATAACGAGTTCTACCCGTGTAACGTAACGTCCTCTCTTTTTAACTTGGTTAACATAATACTCGAACCCCTGAACGTATATCGTCAGTGTGAACGGGTCTTATAACCATGTTACTTGTCAATATATCACAGACAAGTGACAAGTGTCAACTACAGAATCTGTTGTACCAATTGATGATGTAAACTATCTGCTGCAGACGACTGTGACTACTACGTTCTAACGTGTGGCAGTGACAGTGTTATGTTATATGTATTTATCTTATTAATATTATAAATTGACATGTTTTTGAGTATGGATGTTTGTAACTCCTTCACGCAAAAACTGCTGAACGGATATGAATAAAATTCGGTATAGGCATAGATTCTAGTGTGGAAAAACGCCCTTTTTTGTTATGGAGGGGGAAATCTTCTGAAGATACCCGAACGACAGTGCTAATCTAGCGAAGGGGAGGTCTCCCGCCAGGCGAGGTGTGATGCCCGGGGAGCGACCGAGCTCCGACAATTGTTGTTCAGAACTTGTATATACGCTAACGATGTAGAAAACTCCGATAGCGTGATTCAGGTTTCTTGTGACGTCATCATATGACGTATGTGCGATGTCGCCACACAGGTTATGTAAAATTTCTATTTGCTAAATCACACGGGTATCCGTCCAGCGCATATGGAAAGACACCGGGTTTTCATATGAATTTGCCGGTGTGAAATAAAACCTAGGCTACATTTTATCAGACTGTGCGGATGAACCTGCGGTCTGAAGTGATGCGTTCATAACTCAGTGGCTTTCCTTAAAAAGTGATCGATAAAGCAAGAGAAGAAGGAATAGACATTTACTAAGTGAGTGCGCCCAACATCCTAAGATGTCTCCACTTACCATCGGGTGGGTTCGATGTCAAGCTTATTCCACGTAAAAATAACGAGTGGTCGGTAGATGGCCAGTGGCAAAATATCATGAGCGCTTCCGTGCTTTAGAGGCCACATAAAGCCAAGCCGGGTCCAATTTATAATATTAGTAGGGTTTATTTAACAGTTCCATTAAATTATTTGATATTATATTCACATAAACATATCAGCTGTATGACAGCTCATATTTTGTGTTACGTAATTAAACCCAGATGTGTCCCAAATTAGTTCTGTAGTTAAATATTGAACTTGTATCACAGTGCTGGATTCATTACTGTTGCATATGGCATATGTGGTATGTACTGGTCCTTTAATTGCTCAGTAATGAGCAAGTTTCTTCATAACTGAGGAGGTTTAGAGCGTAATCCACCACGCTGCTCCATTGCGGATTGGTGAAGAAATCCAATCCAAGCTGCGGAATTTTTATGCTGCCCTAAGACCTCCGACATGGTTTAACGATTTCTATCTAGTTATAAAAACCGGGACAGGTTTTGCGTGCCCTTTGAAGCACGGAAACGTTCGAACAATTTTGTTGCTAGCTGTCACCTATTCTCCTACCCCAAAAAAACTTAATATTTTGAGAATTCCCTCAAAATATTCAAATTTTGAATTTTGATTCAAAATTAACGTTTTTAAAGTTCAAAATTGAATTTAACATCGTTCTCTAGACAGAACTATAACATTACTACACTACTAACTACGTTGCATTCTCAGTCAGAGTTTCGTGTAAGTTTGCACTAATAATTTGTAGTAAAACATATTCCGGAGTGACTTCAAACATGGGGTGTGGGAAGTCTAAACAGAGGGGACAATGGGTATTGTCTGGGGTGAATCGATGTTATGGCACGTTGGAGCAATAGTTTCCAAACACAGCCGTTCCAGCAACGTAAATATAGTTAAAATGTAAGCCGAAATGCGCGTAAAGGTAAAGCTAAAATACTCATAAAATTAGAGTTAAAATATACATAGATCAAATACTAGATTAATAAAGTAAATAAAACAGTAAATTCTAGCTAAAATATTTGTTAAATGTAAAATGAAATATACGTAAAAATTAAGTTAAAATATGAAACATGAAACTTTGTAGTTATTACTTATATCCCCGATTAACATTTAGGATACATTTTATTCCGAATGATTCCCGGATTTGCCTGGAATGGGAGAAGAAATTTTGTTTGGGTATATTCTTAAATATCGACGGATTTGCGACAGACATGCCTTATTTAAACTAATGAAATATATGTTTGTCCGTTTTTTGATATTTTTTTATGAAAAGAAAAAAAGCCATAATGTGAATATTGTAAAATTTTAGATACAAGCTCCCGGGTGATTCCTGTGTGTGTTTACCTTGAATTTGAAATTTACATATCCTTAATATAATACCTTCAATATTAATTTAGCGTTTCTTTAATAACATCCTATAAAGGATAGAAAAGGGGGAAGAAGTTTGTATTAAAATACCACTTTAATACATGTATTATTTATTTTTGAAATGACTTTAAATTTAGAAAAATATTTAGCATTTAGAATACTTTTCATCCCTATTTATACCAGAGTTCCCTCGGGATACGGGTTGAAAGTTTGTATGAGATTTTTGGTCCACGGGTAATAAAAAAACAACATATGTGTGTGTGTAAGCGAAGCTGCGGGTATAGCTAGTTACAATATAAAATTGATAAAATATTTTTTATTTATTTCTATCAAAATACTATACGTATGAAACTTTTCGAGACATACATAATTTTTTTTTATTGTCTTATAGGACGTGCGTATATTTAATCTTTTCAATTTGTCATTTTGACTTTGTTTTTCAAGGTTGACTAAAAAATGACTTTTCCTCCATGTCGTACATAAATGTTCCTTTTTTTTATTATTTTGTTTGTCGTGAATATTTATTGCTGGAACTAAAATATGAACAAATAAATAAACGGTTTGACAATTATTTTTCAAGCCCGGCAAGGTTCCCAATGTTGGGGATAGAATAACAACATAAATAATTCCCTAAATCGAACAGTGGCGTAATTATACCATCTGAGGCCCGAGGTAAATTGGATGGGGCCCTTACAAAAATAGTCACATTTTAATTAGAAAAAAAATACTGAAATGGTTTTTTAACAGTAATATTGTATCTATTTTAGTTAATATCTTATTTTCTAGCATTAAATCTGTATTTAATAAAATAATAATTTAATATTAATTAAATATTATTGATATAATTGTCTTTGGTTGTAACTTAAATTAATTTTAAATGCTTTTTTTATATTTTTCCTAAATCAATGTTAAAAATACTGGCCATTTCTGAGCTCGCAGCCTCTCGCGCCTGTGGCATTTTACAGCTACCGTTCGAGGAATATTCTGACCGAGCATCGAACCTGAAACCCCTCCCTTCGCAAGAATGGTCAACAATAAGTTACAAGTCCGTTTATAATAACATATAGAAATAAAATTGCTAGTACACTATGAGATTAAAATGTTCCATACTATAAACTCATTTCAAACCCGCGATACGAAATGGGTCACACAACAATAGACACACACACAACGGAACCCACCTGTTCGAACAGGTACCACTATTATGGAGTATTGTGCCGATCGTGGGGAGAACACTTCCGATGCGGCTGGTCTAAGCGATAGACTTGGGCGGGTATTTACGTGACTTGTTTTTTTTTATGTTAGGACGATTTTATTTAAGTCAACGATGATATATTGTATTACTGTTTGAAAGACATTTTTGTGTAAAATACATACAATACAGGTACTTTTATATTGTATGTCATTTCGTATACGGCGGCGATTTTTTTGTTTTCGTATATTGTTTTTAAAAAAGTTTTAAGATAATTATTAATAGTAATAAAGGAACATTATTACTGAACAGTAATTAAATATTACTGTTAATATTCAATATATTATTATTATTTATTTTTTCAAGAGTATCCGTACGTACTAAGCATATCAACGTGCTAATTTCTTTCATCTGTCTTATACATATAATAATAATTGCAATCCGATTTTTTTGTCTTTTTCGGGCCTGAGGGTGGTTCAGTCCTATGGTGGGGTGTTCAAATTGGTCTACCACTTTCTTTCAATTGTCTATGGACAGTGACCATCTGCCCGTTAGCATATTTAGGGCATTAAAAAGGAATCATATGGAATCGTTTGTTTCACTGTAATAGACTTAAAATTAAGAGTTATCTATCAACATAGCTCATCTACCTGCGTCCCTTCCCACTTGTCGGAGCAGGTAGCTCTCTTGTCATGTATTGTATGAAGTTTAAACACGATGTGGTCTGTGTTAGAACCGTAAGCGGGTTAAGCCTTATTACTATAGTTGATGTATATACAAATAAAATATTTCAAATTCAAATACTTTATTGCTTGAATGTAGAAGTTACAGAGATGGTACAGTTTATAAATATTCTTCCGGTACATCCTACCAAACTACTGGTGTGAATTAAAGTAAATACGAATTAAAGTTCTGATCAGATCAAAGATCTGAATTGTCGAGTGAGTTAAGCATTAACGGGCGACGTCAGGATATTTGGATAGGTTAGATTAGTGGCCATTTATACAAGTTTTTATTTAACTTGCAGTGTATGTTCGTATATTAGTATGTTTGGTACGGGTCAAATCTTGCAAGCTTAATTATACCTACTTCTTCTTACGCTACGGAGCTGAAATTTTGCATAAGCCTTCTCCATTCTAATGACAACGCATTTTTTTGATAAATCTGACCTGATACTAGGTTCAAAATTGGCTCCAGACAAAGAAACTCCTCAACGGGTAATAATATACTCGTAGTTAAGAAATTATGTGTATTTCTTTGTATTAAGGATCTATAACTAAACCTTGTATTTAAATATTTTAATAAATCTTCTCTTTCATGTTTCGAAAGTTCGTTTGGCAATTGTTATGACCCGTCGATGGCTTTGGAATGGCATAAAATCATGCTTAATCCACATTTGAGCATCGCGATGGAAACCTGCTCCATATGAGGAGTTAAGCAGTGTTTAATTGATTAATGATGTTAAACAGATTTCTTCAACAAAGAAATGTACGATAATACTTGTGTAAACGTACGCCAAGCAAGTTTTTACTGTGTGGCGACGTTTACGATTATATCGAAAGTTTCAATACAAAGTTGGTTCGACAATAACAAGAATACGATAAAATATATGGGTTATTCCTAACTGCTTTATTATAATCGGCTATTGAAGATTTGAAGCATTTCCGACTACATAGGGCATAAACTACTGGGGTGGCGGTCTATAAAATAGAGATTATTTATTTTTCAATTGTTTTGGTGTTTGTCAGATTGTTTGTCTCTTTATTTCCAGTATCTAGTACTTTTGCTTTAGCTTTGGACAGACGGATGGATGTTGAAACTATAACAGTTCGAGTTTTACACAACAAATTTAACACAAAACTGTACAAAGATGTCATTCAAGTAACAGTAGCGTCTTTCGATGTTGATATTACCACAAAAGATATTTGTGGAAGTGCTAGATACAAAAGTGGTGAAGAAACTTAACAAAATTGCGTTGACCTCATTTCAGTGGCGAGATTAACTATTATGGCGTCCAACATCAATGCAATCAATACTGGACCGCAAAGTGATAAGTGTCAATGAATAAAATCACTTTGTTTCACACAATTTACGATGTATTGATTCTGTGGTTATTTTTATAACTGTTGGATCTATTAGCGACTGATTCTTTCGTATCTATGAAATATTTTCTGCTTTTATTTTTTCTCGTTCGTTGAATTACTTTGCGTGATCTCCTTACCGTAGATGAATTTGGTCTAACGCTTATCTGTATTCTAATTTAGCGCTGCTTCATGAATTTCATTAATTTTATTATTCGATAAGGTGTTGAATGGTGATTGTAGACTGTAAGCAATTCTATTAAATTTATAGGTAAAACAGGCAGCGCAAAATTACAAGCAAATTCAATAGGTTTATAGCATTAACTAAAGGCTATATAGCGTAAAAGATATATTCGTGTAAGTTGGGTGCATAAAATGAGTATTCACGTTTGTTGTTCTTTAAGGCTTTTGCCGTGCATCCATACAGGTCGGTCCAAATAAAGTACGATTAAAATGAGATAATTGATTTTACTCCACCAATTTGCACCGTAGCTAACCTATTCTCTCGGCCTGCTTAGTCACGAAGGAAGACCCGAATGCAATAGCGGATATTTGGATTCAAGCTGACCTGTCGATTTATTTGAATTTAAAGAAATTTTGAGTACCCGTTCATGTGTAAAATTTTTTGATCTCGCGACGATATTAGATGGAAAAGAAAAGAATATCTGTGTTTTTTCTATTTCTTGTTTTTTTTTCTTGGTCCGTTTACCAGAAAGATATCTAGAAAAGATAAAAAAATGGTTTGACAAGATCCAACTTTATGTATTCCTCATGGAGTAATAAGTTTTCCACTTCGTGGTTCATAATACAAACTTCGGGACGGTTGAAATCTCACCGAAATCTAATTTAGCGTTAACTGGTAGTTGATTTGGGAGATTACAGCTATCGCCATCAATTTTGCATTGCGATCCCTTAAACCAGATTGCTTTCTTGTTATTCTTGTTGTGAAAATTTCCGGCTTTAAAGGGAAATTGAATTAATTAAGCGAATGAAATAGGTTTATCTCATTGTTTCCTCGTCCAGCTGCCGCTAGACAGCACATTTATCAATGGTACAATATACGATGTTTTTTATCGTTGGTTTGGTTAATAGATAGAAAAGAGATGCCAGAAATACAGTTGAGGGAACAATGGCGAATAGCAGACGACCATGTTAGTATTTCGAGTTTTAAACTATTTGTACTAAAGTATCAAACTATAATTTAAAAAACTGTTGATATGTAAGTGCTATGAATATTTCGAAAAAGTGCCGTATGCCGAATTACTTACCCAAGAATTTCCTTATTTTTCTTATTAAGTTATATATGTATTATAATTAACATTTTCCTTTTGACATGTTTTAGAATCTAAGTAAAATACGAGATAGATTTCTCATTTAATAAATACATATTTGTAACATATAAAGTATATAAAAATAAAATATTTTTTTCTGTACTTTTTTATATAGTCGGATAAAATGTGGTCAAATTATGTATGAGTAAGCTTGCCTAGTTTATCCATATTGATGTGTATTTTACTGTTCAGATAATACCTATCTTTATCTATTATCCATTTCTTTTCAATCCTAACGTAAAGAAACCTAATCGTGTCGAAATTTATGTTGCGAAAACTGTTACCAGCGATATTTATGGGCCAATATTTATTACAAAAAGTACCTACATACATACGATAAGGATTTTTGCTGAAGCTGCGTTGTATCAACGGGACTTAATTTTATGTGCGTTCGTAAAATCCGTTGGATTGTTTTTTATGTGGGATAGTACGAAATAAAGTTGGATAAAGATTCTTGAGCTTAGTTTATTGTAACAAGAAAATTGAAAGTGTTTCATAGTTTATAAATAATCATGAGAATGAATATCTGTTTTTTTATATCAATATTTGAGTAACATTTTGTGTATCTGGTTTTTAGATTTGTATAAAAACGGTTTTAGTTTCATCATGTCCGGTCGACGCGTCTATCGGACGGGAACAGTTTAGGTCAATAAAGTTAGGCAGGCTTTCCAGGGTAACGAAGACAAAAGCAACTACGAAACTTTATCTAGCGGGTGACCTGACGAACTCGCCTGATTCTTTTTTATAAGTTTAGCATACACTATATTTATACATATACGCAATAATTATACATAATATGAATCTTATAAATTCATTCTATGTGCATTTTACTTACCTGAATATATTGGTTTCATTAAGTAAATTTTTACATCTCATAGTCATAAGTTCATTACGTTATTTCCACTAATGTCAATATGAATTCTCGATCATATTATAAATTCCATTTTCATTCTGAACTCACTCACTAATACATATTTATACAACGAAAATATTGATTTTGTAGCATGTTTCCAATATTAAAAATTATTAATGTTTTTTTTAAACCGCTGTTCGCTTTTGCTTTACTCACTAACAATTTGTAGTGATGTGTCAATTAATAATACTCATTTTTCTAAACCGCTAATCGCTCTTGCTTTCATAATTATCTCAACTCATCACGGCTCACTATTGAGCACGGGTCTCTTCTCTGAAAGAGATGTTTAAGGTCCATAGTCCATGGTCCATAGTCCACCACGCTGGCCAAACGCGGATTGATAGACTTAACACACCTTTGAGTTTGGAAAACTCCCCGGCAAGCAGGTTTCCTCACGATTTTTTCCTGCACCCTTATAGCGAGTGACAATGCTTTTTTCTAAACAGTTTTTCCCTCTTGTATTACTCACTAATAATTCGTAGTGTTATGCCAATTAGTAAAACTTATCAATGTCTAATATCTGAATCGCTGATCGCTCTTGCCTTACTCACTAATAAACAACAGAACGTTCCGGCAGTACAAGTAAGCACTGGATTAGCGTAAGTCTGGGCTTGATTTTATCCCAGCGCAAATAAATAGAATTGCTTATTACGTCATTCTATTTTATCCTGAGATTTATTGTGGTTTGAGGACTGATGTCAATTTGTTTTTGGTAAATCTGTAAGGGAATAAAAATAATTACGAATTACGTCCTATATGCTGAATTATATAAACGCCTTTTTGATAGGTTATAAATGTGTCAATATTTATAACAATTTACTATTTTTCTCGATTTAAAATCAGTTGCGAAAGTATTGAAGGAAAGGAAGAAAGAAATACATTTATTTCGCCATGGTATCGGGTACAATATAAAATAATAAACAGTACAAGAATACAGACACCGAAATGTACGAGACACACAGCCCGTGTAATATTGCACTTTATTTTTTATTTTTCATTCAAATTTCATTGAATACTTTTTGAAACATTGTAAAGAGGATAGCTTAACGATAACATCGCCTATTATTAATTACGTCTACTTGCTTTACTACCGTATTATTTTTCGTAGCGTTTAATAAATAATATAAATATGAAAACAGGAAGAAACTGGACATAATTATTTTCACTTTTATAGTAGGCAACCCTACACATTAAGGTCCCTACACACTTGCAGCACGTTCAAGAAGCGGAACAGACATATTTGAAATTCAAAAGCCGTTACATAAGCGGGAATCACGCGCGTGACGTCACGCCACAGTGCGCAGTCATCACGCGGCGTCCGAACGTCTCATAATCACCACGCTGTTTCTTTAGAAGATAAAAGTAATTTTACGTACATTTTTATAACTGTTGTTGCGCTATAATATCAGCAATGTAATGTGTATAATAATTCTTACTTAATATTATTAATGTAACCGAAAGTAACCGTCTGTTTGTTTCCTTTTCACGCCTAAAGTACTAAACAGATTTTGATGAAACTTGGTACAGAGGTAGAATAAAACGTGAGGAAAAACATAGGCAATTTTTTCCCGCGAAAATAGCTTGAAAGGGTTGAAATAGGGGATGTTATCGGAGATATAAGCATAACATGTATTAATGCGCTAGATGTGGTGGCTGGCTGTTTGGTGGGTGGAAAGTAGAAGGGAAATAGGACATTATTTTTTGTTATTGGCACCCAAATTAAAATTTTAATTAAATTACTGTAATTTACAACCACAATTTTATTGAACAAAAGCATCACCATAATTTTACCATCACATAGGATCGTAGTCAAACGCTAACATATTTAATGTAAAAAAAATGTTCACTTGATTCAAAATGAATCAAGAAAAAACGAAATTACCACAAATTTAACAATTCGTTCTTCATTTAAATCAAAATAAAGTAATTAAAGAAGAAATTTTCATTGTAACAAATTGTAATACTATCAAATCTTCTTCTTTGCAATGTTGATTAAAACTACAAACTTTAATTATAGAATCCTAATACAAAGAGATCATAAAATGTCATAACTATATTGTCAACTGTTGAGGAGTTCTCTTGTCTGGAGCCAATCCTGAACGTATCAGGTCATGCTATTCATAAAAATGCAATTTCATCAGGACGGAAGATATACAAAATATCAGCTCCGTAGTGTAAGAGGAAGTGGGTCTAATTAAGCTTGCAAGATTTGACCCGGAACAAACTAATATACTAACATACTAATATACAAACATACATTGCAAGTTAAATAAAGGCTTGTAAACGTAATTCACATTTTGTACGTAGTACGAGCTGAATTCCTAGCTACAGTTAATAGACAAATCAGTAAATGTGACGACAAATTTATTTGAAAATTGCCAATTATTGGGTCACTAGAGCGTAAAGCCTGTTTCAAGGGCCGATGGTTTTGTCTTGAATAAATTTGGCTTCAGTTGCGCTTTGCCCCAGGAAGTTATCAGGTGCCTGGGTGATGTTCTAGAAAATCATATAGTCTCATTAAAATTCAAGCGTTTCTGTATTCGAAATACAATAAATTCTAATTATATTTTAAACTAGCTGTACCCGCAGCTTCACTTACACACATACATTGTTATTTAACTTTACAAAGTTTCATCGAAATCTCTCCGCGGGTTTTCACGTGATGCGCGACAGACAGACAGACAATAATTCCAAAAAAATATTTTTGTGCTCTGTCTCTATTTTAGAATCCCCCCCCATCAAAAGTTTCAAAAAATATTTAATGTAAAGGAAAAAAGCACTTTTAATTTATCTATTTTATATATTTATTTTATTATAGTATGGATGCGAAAGTATGAGAGGATGGATGTATGGATGGATGACTGGATGGCTGGATGGATGTATGGATGGATGTAGGGATGGATGTATAAATGGAAATATAGATGTATGTATGGATTTATGGACGTATGGACGGATGTATGTACATATATATGTTTTTTTAATTCTTCAAAAATTACTAAAAGTACAGAAAGTACTGGATGACTGGCTGCTTTTATCGCCCTACCTGTGTAGAAAATCGTTACGCTAAGTTCCAAGTGCCCTAAGAACCTAATACATTATATGTTCTTTTTGTGAAATGGTATACATTTATATTTACAAGCTTTTATTTTACTTACAGTGTATGTACATGTATTAGCATATTAAGTTGTTGTGTTCGGTTCAAATCTTGTAAAATTAATAAGACCCACTTCCTCTTACACTATGGAGCTGAAGTTTTGCATAAACCTTCTGATCTGATGAGAATGCATTTTTATGATAAGCATGACCTGATGCTACGTTGAGGATTGGCTCCAGACAAGGGAGCTCATCAACGGTTAAGAATACGGTTACGAAATCTTATGTCTTTGTTTGTATCAATTAAAGTTTGTGTATTTTTTAAATTTTTCAATAATAATAAATATTTTTGTAATAATAATATTATTTTGAACTAATAATGTTAAGGTCACCAAAGTAATATCGAAATATCTGTAGTAAAATTAAAACTCGAAACTCCGCCGACAAACTGTAAAAACCGCACCGAAACTTTACAAGGCTCAGATCAGATCTTGTGTGGAGTGTTGTCATATACGCGCTGGTGCTGCCAAATGCCACCTGTCAGCACTGGATTCAATGGAGTGCTAAGAGACTTATTAGTGACCTGGTTGAGACCAATCTTCACAGTCTTGAGCACAGAGATGCCAGCCTCTCATATTACAGATTAATTTTTACTAAGAAATTGTATACTGTTCTCTAGAACGAAGAAGTTCTCTAGAATGCTAAAATACCTTTAATGCAGGCATTATTGCAGGTAGTTCTTTGACTTGTAAGTAGGAAATAAATTCCTTATAATGGAAAGGAAATTTGGAGTTTATACGAGGAAATATATTGGTACGAAGTATTATTGAATGCGCTTGCAGCGCGGTGGATTGCGTCGATCTGGAGTGGTCGAGTAAGTTACGCAATAGTGGGCGTGATCGGTGATAGTTAGTAAAAATTTTTTGAGGCTTTTGTGCTTCGGAGGACACGCATGCCAATAGCCGTTATTGAACAGTCAAAGTATGTCAGAGGGTTAGGGGATATAAAAAATTTTAGATACTAGGATTGTATACTCATCTCCGAGCTTCTTGGTTACAAAGAGAGATAAAATCGGACAATTTGTTCACATGTTAAAATTTATGAACACCATGAATTGCTCAACGATATTGCGCCCCTTAACAGTGTAAAGATATTTTTTATCTTAATTATGTATTCCATTTCAGACCTTTATAATGTTAATAACAATGGTTGTCTAGTGGTTTGATCGAAGGTCTCTCGAATAGGACGTCCAGGGTTCAAATCCTGGGGCGCGCACCTCTTACTTTCAAAGTTATGTGCGTGTCAGAAGTTGATCACTTGCCACGGTGAAGGAAAACATCGTGAGGAAACCTGCACTGACTTTTCTCTATAACGTTCTCAAAGGTGTGTGAAGTCCACCAATCCGCACTTGGCCAGCGTGGTAGACAATGGCCGGTAATTACATTGTGAGTAGAGACTCGAGCCCAGTAGTGTGACGGTATTAGTTGCAATGAAATTTTTAATGTTCATAAACACCCTAGTAATATTTTCGATGTACAGATAACACTTAGAGTTACGCCTTTATTATTTCGCCTGTAAGGGCAAAAATTATGACCTACTGTAGAGTTACGGCTTTATTGTTTGCCGCCGTCGACGATGTATTTATGTAGGTTCTATAACTATATTGATATTATAAAGCTAAAGACTTTGTTTGCTCGAACGCGGTGATCTCAGGAATTGATACGATTTGAAATATTCTTTCAGTGTTAGATAGCCCATTTATCGAGGAAGGCTATAAGCTATATCATCAGGCTAAGACCAATAGAAGCGGAGCACCAATGAAGAATATTTCAAAATGGGGGATTTTGCACTGCCTAAACGGTTAAAGTTTCGCAAAAATTCTATATGAAAGAAACGAAGTCGCGGGTTACAGTTAACATTAGCCCAAAGTAGCTATTCCACGCGGACGTAGTCGCGAGCGGGAGCTAGTATAATATATCATGATGAAGTGTAAAGTTATGTTCTGTCGTATTCCAGGGCTCGGAGACGCTCGGGCTCCAGTATAGTGGTCCTGGGCGCGGAAGACGAGAAGCGCCCGCCGCCGGATGACGAGGTCAACATGCTTACGATGCCTTCTCTTTCCGACACCGGTCAGTATCCATCCATTGCTATCTCTACTTTTCTTCTACATACTCCACGATTTACCAGGCTAAGTACAGTCTAATGTGGTAAATTCTTGGGCAGATTTTGTTAATGTTACAGAAATAGACGTCCCCGACACATTTAATCATATTTTGCCCATAGCTTTTTTTGCATAATTGTAATTTCGGCAATCAAACAATCTTTTATATTTTACAGAAAATCATTTAATTTTTCAGCCATATTAAGAGGCCAAAGGGAACAAAAATTACAGCCAATTTACAGAAAATATGCCACTGAAAACCACATATACCCACACATATGCACCCACACACTCCCACACACACACCCACACACACCCACACACGCACACCTACACCTACAAACACACACACCTACATACACATACACCTTGCTAGAGATAACCAAAAATATTTAGCGTGAAAGCATTCTAAGGCCGCTGTAGTATTGACTTAGTTGTAACTTCCTTGCGAAACAAGATTCTCGGGTTCAATTCCTGGGATAAATTTCCGGTCAGAGCAGATTTCGGAGTGACAAATAAATACTTGTTCTCGGGCCGGTGATGTGTGTTTAGTTAAATGTAAGTTGCTTAACTAGGTCGATCAGTTACGAGCTAAGATTGATATAAGGCAAGAGGAACCAGTAGAACATCTATTGTTTTAACTACAGATAGTATCGAGTTAAGAAATTGTTGCACTGTGGTAACCGCTACTGGTAAAAATAAAATGAAAAATTATTTATTTTGTCGTTCGATCCAAAAGCCCATTTATTTAAAGTTAAAATTTTACAACACGAAGTCCCTACATAAGTTATAAATTTATAACTTTACAACACAAAGTCCCTACATAAGTTATAAATTTATAATTTTACAACACAAAGCCCCTACATAAGTTATAGGTAAATTTATTAAAAAAAAAAAAAAAAAAAGAAAATTAAAAAAGTGCTTACTTGATCTAGAAAACACGTTAAGTCATCAGACCTGATTCAATGGAATCTGGAAAGGATATGTCTTTACGTGTCAGTTAATGTCATAAGGTTTTGGCATAAGAACTTGTGACTGTAATATTTTCTGCTCGCCACACTGGGGAAACGTAGTGGATGCCTTAGACCAAGGATGCTCAACCTTTTTGACAGTCGGGCCAAATTGAGGGATGATAAATTTACTGCGGGCCACTAGTAATTCCTA
>DWJZ01003724.1:0-16509 GCA_018249125.1 Asbolis capucinus
TTTCTCCCTGAACATGTAATTTTGCAGTAATTTATAGGGTGCCTAATACTTTTGGCCAAGGCTGTATATACATATATCTCATATGTATATAGGATACTATTTTTTACCTGCGTCCGTTGAACAGTTTTCATTCCTTATTTATTTAGTTTGAATTAATTTTTACAAGATTTTATTTAACTTTCAGAGTATATTTGTATATTACGTATATTTGTTTGTACGGGTCAAATCTTGTAAGTTTAATTAGACACACTTCCTCTAACACTACGGAGCTCAAATTTTGCATACTGCTTCAGTTCCAGGTTGTTTTATGACAAGCATGACCTGCTACTACGTTCAGGATTGGCATCAGACAAGGGAACTCTTTAACGGTTAACAATACAGTTACGAAATGTTTTGTGTTTTTGTATTAGGAATGTATAATTAAAGCTTGTGTTTTTAAATATTTTAATGTACCTTGTTTAACAATATCGTGAAAAAAATCTTATATAAATATCAGCTTTCTCCTCCTACCCTCCGTTTCTAGTATCTCGTCAAAACGTGTCGGTTGAGCTCGAATTATAAATATTTACAAATCGATCTATGACAAGCTTGTTATGAATGAAATGATATCGTTAATGATGTAATAATGACCAATTCATTCCAATAACTCTAGTGTAATGACACCGTTCGGAACCGTAAATCAGATTAACGAAGCGGTCGTTGCGGACTCGTGACTTCAGTTATTATCTTCGCAGGCAGGAAACTTGAGGGGAAAAATTCTATTAATGTCATAATTTTGAAATGGTGTGAGGATGTATGGATGTTTGTTGCTCTTTCATGAAACAACTGAATGGCTTTGAATGAAATACAAAGGGTATATTATAGTGTTTTTACCAAGAATAAGTTAGCACTTGACTACGATCCCACCTGATGGTAAGTGGCGATGAAGCTTTTGATGGTAAAGCGCGTTAAATTAGTAGATGCCTATTCACTCTTGACTTGAAGGCATTTAGGACATTGTAATCGAACGGAAGCAATGTCGGCGTTTTAAACTTACACAGTTTCTAATTTTTAATTCAAATTACACAGATTCTAATTTTTATTAAAACATCACATGGTATTAAACCTTGGACGGAAGCTAGTCAGAAATTCTATATACGTATTATATTTATATCCTTATATATTATATGCTTATAGAGTTATTCTTTAATTTGATAGGAATTCGTAGCGGAGGTGTTGAAATGTTCTATGTTACCTAGATTCATTCATTAAACTAGGAATTACGTTTATGCGATAAATCGATTGCTTCTATGTGTAACGGCCATAGTGCAAAATAATAACTTTCAACACAGGCAAGTTTCAGTTCGATAAACATATTTTATGCATGCTACAACCGAAGTTTTGATACTTTGTATAGGTACTGCGACACGTATTTACTATCTTTAACGATTTCAGCGCATGCCTTTAATTATTGTAAGAGGAAGCGTTTAACATAAAAAGGTGAAAATTCTCAAATTGTTGCACCGGCATACATAAATATACCGTATTGTGGGTAAAACCGGTTTAAGTCAAATATATAAATAATCGACCGATTATTCGATTATTTTAATAATCGATTAAAATCGATTTTACAGTCATACCTTTAACTTTATCACCATCCCTGGTCTCCCAGTGTTCCTTGTCGTCTCCAGTGTGAGGGTCTTTTACTGAGTAGTCGAAGGAGTATTTGGGGTGCGCCTGGAATATGCGAAACATACAATTACTCCCCTATACAGAAACTTGATAGTATCGATGTCGCTCAGCCGGTCGTTTCTCGTTTTAACATACAACTTCAAAGTCGTTTGAGGTCAAAAGACATTTGATTGCAATCTAGCTGAAATTTTGTATTCTCAGTTATATATATACATATTAATTGCGTTTCAAAAGAACTTCAGATCGGAATACAATTGAGATTTCGTTGTCGAACGATATTCTGTTGAAAGTCGTTGCAGTTGAAAGCCGATTGCAAATGTGCATGCCAAATTTCGCTTCAACATCAAAGTCGCTACGACAACGCTACGACTTGTGAAACGAGAATCGCGTACTTACCCATACCGACCTACTTGGTGATAAGCTTTTAAGTGTCAAGTATGCGAGCCTAATGGCTTGATCATTATTCTTACGGCCGGGGTATGAATACCAGGCGATTTCAATCTGATATGAGGATTAGACGTTAATCGGCATGGAAAAATTGTGAGGAGTAGATCAGGAGTAGAGGTCATCTGATTGTAAGTGATCTGCCGTTCTTGGGCATTAGCCAATCACCATCACGTTGCTGGCCAAGAAGGAAGTGATAACTAGGAAGCTCCACGCCAAGCTTCACGTGCTTCTAGAAGAATAATGACACGACGTCAGCCGCACCATACAGCTCCAGGGCGGATGAGAGAAGAATGGGAAAAAGGAATGACTAAAAGACCAGGAAGACTACCGAGAGCCACTTACATGATAATCCAGTTCATAGTCTTCTCCGTGATGGTCGTCCAGGTGGTTTGCTATTTGATGCTTGAAGTATCCTTCATAGCCATGGTCTTCTGCTTCGTAGCTTTCGTATTGAGCCAGGGTTGATGCCAGGAGAAGAAACAAGGGGACGACTCTCTGGAAAGATAATATAGATAGTTTAATATTTTGGCAAAGGACCTAAAGTAAAAATATCGATAGCGTGATTCAGGAACGCTGTAGCGACATCTATCGTATAGGGGAAAGTTTCTACGTGTAGTTTCATCCGGTAATCATTCTTAAAGTTTATTGAAGACAAAGTTTGATGCCCTTTAGGTACTTGAAAATAAGGAATAAGTAGGAAAATTTCCATGTCGCTCGAAAGCCTCCGACATAGCTTAACGATTGCTAGCTATCAATTGACCGCTATTCATCCAACTGGGACAAAATCGGCTTTAAAAATAATTTGAGGAAATATAATACACTAGGGTCCGCCTGATGCTTCTCCCGCTTGGTATGTTGAAAAAAGTAGTCAATGTGTTATTTTAGACCCTAAGGTACGCCTGTTCCAAATTTCATTTTGATCCGTTCAGTTGTTTTTGCGAGAAGTTGTATACCATCCATCCATCAATTCATCCATTCATCCATCCATCCATGTTACAAATTTTTGCATTTATAACATTAGTAGTATAACCTACAAAAGCTATAGTATATGTCGAACACGTAGTTAATGAAAGCGGAAGTTTACTTCACTAAACTACTTCGGGATTTATTTAATTAAACTCGGCGCGTAAAACGAATTAATTCCAACTGTAAAATCGATATTACGCGTCGGTGCAAGGATTTTATACTCCATACCGTGCGTATCATATGTCGGGTTTATATATCCAATTATTTTCTGTCCATAGTACACTGTATTCTCTACATATCAGACCGGCTTCAGTTCGATTATTATTAACTATCGTCAGTGTGAAAATAACGGGGTTAGTTTTATTTTTTTTTCATTGCAAGTCTTTACTGTGCTTGGGTCTTTACAATGTGGGGTTCTAGGCCATAGTTCAGCGCACTCCTTCAATTACCTAGGGAACTCACAGGTGTGAATGTTTTCTCACTGAGTTTTTCAGTTACAGCTAACTCGTACATATGGTTGGTAAGTACATGAGTTTTGAAAGTTAGAGGTGCGTGCGGGATTTCAATCCGGGACTTTCCGTTCGTGCGACCAATGTTCATACCGTTAGGCTATCGTATAATTTTTTTTTACATAAAGTAATAATGGAGAAAGAATTTTTGCAGTATCATCTGTCAATCAGGCGATAGGTCGGTTTTACTTTAGAATTGAATCGTGTTTTGAATAATTTATAGTAAATATGATATAGCAAAAGTTTAAGGTTATGTTGCTTTTCGTTGACAGCTTCAGATATAGCCTGCTTTGACAAGCTTTAAATTGCAATGTATGTTTGTATATTAGTATGTTAGTATATGTATTTGTTTGTTAAGTGTCTGGGTCAAATCTTGCAAACTTAATTAGACCCATCAACTCTTAGACTACCTTCCGTCCTGATGACAATACATTTTTACGATAACCATGAACTGATCCTACGGTCAGGTTTGGCTCCAGACGAGGGAACTCCTCGACAGTTAATACAGTTATGTAATGCTATATGTATTAGGCCTCTATAATTAAAGCTCGAGAAAGCTTTTAAATATTTTAATAAAGCTTGTTCATCTTGTGCTATCACGTAAGCAAAACACGGTCTCAGTTGTAAAGTCTTGCTAATATTGTGTTTTTATATTTGATCCTCTGGTGCCCTCTCACGTTGAATAAATCGGATTATACAGCACGTTGAATGTTTGAGGTTATGTCACGGAATAAGTCAATATGGACGACTGAAAACAGTAAGAACGTTTCATTTTACAGTAACTCATACTTGTTGTACGGAAAACAATAAGGACGTAATTCATGACAGTAACATATACAAATTACGCCCCTATACGCAAAATATTAAGTTCGTAAGTCATTATAGCAAATCTTAAGAGTTAAGCCCTTGTAAATTAAGGGCGTAACTCATTAGAGAAACTCATGAAAGTTACGCTCGATATATAATTTACGCCTGGAATCGCTCTCAAATTAAATCCTCTTGCCCAAATTTAAACGAGTTTCATGAGGAGACCTACGTGTCATTCCATGCTCTGATTCACCTTTGACGTGACATTTTATTCGTGCGTGACACCGTGACGTCATTACTGGACTGCCGTATCGGTATAATTCGTATGGTGATGATAAATCATCATTTTTTACTTCCCGTACATTAGTAACAGTACATTTTTTTTCAGAGAAAATACACATGTAGTATGGCATGGCATAGTATGGCAGATATTGTCTAAATGTCTCTTCAATTCAGTTGTTTTAAACCATAGGTTCTAAATACTGTTACCTTGCTTAGTTATCGGGGCGAATTAAGCAACTCCAGAATCGGACACTAGAACTATGAGTGCCATTATTCAACAATTACTGGCAAATAATTTTTAAGCGCTGGAGCAGCGTGGTTTACGATCTAGGCCTTCTTAATTATGATTTAAGAACCGTGTAGCAGACCAAATATGAATGAATGAAAACTGTTTATTTCGTCTTAGGAACGAAAAGCTCACTTAACGAAAGTCAAAATTATACAATACAAAGTCCCTACTTGACTTATAAATTTACTAAAAATATATGTAATTTATTTTTTTAGGCTCAAATAATTTTTGTTTTGTAGATGTGATGACCCTAGCTTGTTTTACATATCCAACTCTTTCACAGTCCCTTCATAATTACTTCCTGTAACGTAAATGAGTAACGGAAACGTAATAAAGCAGCGACATAATTAAGAAAGACGCTAATGAAAAAATGAACTTACTCCGCGGAGTTTTTAATAGAGTAACTGAAAAAAAACCTATTCAACGGACTTCTTAAAACTCCATTAAATTCTCGACTCGCTTTAACCGTTATGTTTGATTATGTAATTCTGAATTATCTTCACAATACACTTTAAAGTGATGAAAGCTTTTTAGCATAAATACGTAGTTATCCTTAGCTTTATTATCCTGCAAGTTGTTATTGGAAATTGCTAAGAAAATCGTGTCAAATTAGCCTTTAATTGGGGATTAATGTTTTTATGTTCGAGCTAAAGTTTATCTGAATTCACCTTCGCTCTTCTAAAGTATACGTAATAGAACTGCTTCTTTATTATATATCGTTTAGCTTTATGTTAGATATCGAAATAGAGTTACTGGGTTATTTATTATTCAGTCAAGCAATGCTCATCCATTCCTTATACAAACCTGATTATATGAAATAAAATAAATAAATAAATATGTTTGGACAACTCACACACGGCCATCTGAAACCAAACTAAGCGTTAGCTTGTGCTATGGTGTTCAGACAATTGATAAACATACATATATACTTTTGAATACATACTTAAATAGATATTTCTATTACACACCCAGACAAGCAGAAGAAACATTCCTGTTCATCACAGAAAAGTTTGACCTGGGTGGGAATCGAACCCACGACCTCCGGTGTAGTAGTCAGGTTCACTAACCACTAGACCAACCGGCATCAACTCTTCCTCCTCATAATTAAGGAGTAGTAGAACGTGACTACTCTCCTGAGCGGATTGAAAGCGTTAGTCTTTATGATCAACCCGAGTGCCCAATTAGTCCTTAATCAATGTTTATTGAATGTTGCAACATGAACTAAAGCTTTTATGTGTCCTACAGTATACTATCTTCCAGTGTCCGCAGTTGACTACTGGAACCGAGTCGAGCGCTTCGTTTGAACAATATATCTTTAGCTGACTATTTCTCCAGTTTCAAAGCGTAAATAAATGAGCTTTTGAAACGGAGTGGCTTGAGTTCACACGTCAAGTTTATCTCGGCGTCACGTAACATGGGTGTTGTCAGCTTGGTGTTAGATAAGAAGTTTGTTTACCTAAACACCGATACGACGAGGCTTGGGATATACCAAACTTGTGAGGCTAAACAAGGTACTGAGCTAATTATTAATTTTACAAGGAAATTTGTTAGGTTTTAAATTGATTCGTTGCTTTAGAGACCTAAGAAATGATAGGTTGTTTGTAATGGATAAAAGCAGATAAGAGAGTGAGTTTAGAGGCGATAACTATTTGGGCAGAATGACGGAAAGTTGCGTTGATCCTAAAATAGATTATGTTAAAATATGGTAATGATTCTTTAATTATATTAGAAAACTTTGTAAGGATTTGCGGAAAACAAAACGATTATAAAATGAAGCTATTCATAATACTTTGCCATCTGTTGCAATCCGTTCGTTCGACGCAACTTGTATCGTGCATTTTCTTATATATTTGTGGTAAGTATGTATAATAAAAAGTTGTATTAAATATATAGGTTACAAATCAAACTACCACCGTAAAAGAAATTAGTTATTTTTACATAAAATTGAATTTCTACTAAACCTTACACCGATACGCATTTTGCTTACTCTTAAAGTGTCTAGACTTTGCGATCTAAAAGCAATTGAACCTGTTATTAGGTTATGCTAACCCCGTCTTTTGCACCTTGTAAATATGACGAAAAATGCCCATATTATATTGGATAAAACCACTTTTGCACTTTCCATTATTACAGCGTTATGGGCTAATTTAAGAAAAGTTTAATTACATATATTCAAGTCTCCAACAAATGATGTTCGACTGTTTTTCTGCATTGTTTGTAATTTTGTGTCTTTCTCCATATTATGTTTGTTATGTTTACATTTAATGGTTGTGCAATCATTGTATTAAACACAAAATGTATGAAATAAATCCTGGATAGTAACAGCTGTTGGTGAACTTATATCAATAAATAAATAAATTATGTAATATTTGATAAAAGTATGAGTAAGATCAACTCATGCTCCTAATTTGTTTAAATTGTTAAATGATTAAATGCTAAGTCATAAAAATAATTTTGAAAGTCACCTCACTAACGATGATGATGAAGTATTATGTAGGATAAGAGCGTATTTGATAGGAGTGGATTTTCAGCTTTCGTTGCATAAGGTTAAATATCGATTTTTGGGTTTTTACATCATAGTTTTAACATATTGACAGGCCGGTTGGCCTAGTGGTTAGTGAAACTGACTACTACACCGGAGGTCGTGGGTTCGATTCCCATCCAGGTCAAACTTTTATGTGATGAGCAGGAATGTTTGTTCTGTGTGTCTGGGTGTGTAATAGAAATATCTATTAAAGTATGTATTTAAAAAGTATATACATATGTATTTTTGCCAGTTGTTTGATCACCATAGTACAAGCTAACGCTTAGTTTGGGGTCAGATGGCCGTGTGTGAGTTGTACAAAGATATTTATTTATTATAAGCTTTAAATGGTGATGATAATTCAGAACTTATGTTCCGAAAATATTCTATTTTTGGATTTCTAAAATGAAAATGTAACATAATATTTAAATGGTATTGACAATTCGGAACATATGTATACGTCACAAGTATTGCATCAATTGTCATTACCATTCCGTATATTGTCAATGTAGCGTTCTCGCATTAAGCTAACATGTTATGACATTGTGTACAGCGTGCAAATATTACGACACTTGGCGATTTGGTGTTAAGTTTTGTCGTTTTCATCAAGTGAAAATAACCTGGCGTCACTGTCACTGCAAGTCACTGTGTACAATTATGAGCTAAGTGATTTCCGATCTATATTTGAGGAAATTAAAAGTGTCTTGTGAAGAGGTGTGGTATGTAAGTACATATTTTGTTATGCAAGTTTGACATTGTATGTATTTTAAACATTTTCTTTTGTTTTAGAACGGCCTGTTTTTAGGAATTTAGGTAAATCAACAGACCAGGATAACTTGATGGATGATAGTGTTATTATTATAATTCATTAAAATTTTATTTATTTTCAATAATAGAAAGACTGCGATCAGGGAATTTATTTTCTAGTTTTTTTTTGTTTGTACAATTCTTATAACTTATTCTCAGATATTGCGTAAAAGTTGCAAAGAATTTATTCTTCTATTATTGTTGTGTTAGAAAGATTTATCTATGTCATTCGTTTTATCATGTCCACGGCTCTCATCTGATACGTCTGGATTGCGTGTGGTATATCACGCGAACTTGGTTTTCACTAGTTTTTGCCACGGTATCACTATATGTTTAATTTGCTGTGTCATCGACATTTAAAATGTGTGTTGTGTTATTGGGAGTGACGTCTTTTATCGATGATGTTTGTATAAGAAGAAGTTCCTAAGTCTTTTAATATTTTTTCTTTATAAAATTACGGCTTCCGCCCGCGTGATCAGTACGTTGATCAAAAGTAACCTGTGTTTTTCAAGATTGTAATCTATCTCATTACCAAATTATATTGAGATCCGTTTAGGGGTTTTTGCCTGAAGGAGTAACAAACATTCATCTTCACAAACTTTCACAATGCATAACATTAGTAGAATTCGTTTGTGTTTGTCTTCGTCGTATATATTAAGCTTACTCACAATCTTGAATTTATTTTCAGCGTTGATTTTTATTGATACAATTAATTAATTAATTCAATCGTAGTTTCTTTTCTTTCGGTGTTTGAAAGTCGGAGCTATTTTATCTTTATAAAAATTCAACGAAAATGAAAACCATGAAATTACGCAATCCAATAGGAACCAAACGTAATGGTCTGCGAACATTTAGCATGCAACAAGTATTGGCGGAAGTATACAATTTCCTCGCGTGTGGCTCAACGTTCAATAAGTGTCCTCAATTATACTTTTTCTACGCATCACCGTCCATGACAACGTTAATTTTTTAATAGCGTTGGAAGTAGCCAATGTGCTGTCCGATTTATTTATTACTTTGTTATTTACTAGCTTTTGTCCGCCGGGTCGTGGTGGTGGGTGGTGGTCAAAATGCTGCCTTATGTCATTAGTGACTTACTTGTTGAATGTATGATATGGTTAATTTTATACACTTTCATATGCCCCGCACTCCGCTTGCTACGCGCTCCGCTACCCGAGTGCCCGAGCGCCCGCCCGTCGGTTCGTAATTTTATTATCTTTATATATTATACTATTTTTCTTCTAGATATTTATACAGCCTATGTCACAAGGTGATAATGTAAAATTTTAATAGTGAAATAATTTTTGAAATCGGATCAGTACTATTTGAGTTTATTCATTACAAACATACAAAAATACAAATCTTTTCTCTTCATTATTAGTATGGATGGATGACGCTTTGTAGACTTGGCAGGCAAACAAACAGGCGCGTCACCTGATTTATTATTAGACGCCAGACTGTATTGTTACTAATGCGGTGTCTGCCACGAACGATGTAATAGGGACGCTCGAACGAGGAAGAAAAAAAAATGGCAATGATAAGTGAACTGAATTGATGAAGAACTTAAGAAGGTGAACTTAATGAAGAATTAAAATGACTATACCATTATTATCATTTAAATATATTATTGTACCTTTGAAATGTTTTTCTTAATAATTACATTTTTCTTTTGTTTACGCACATCGCTATAAGTTTACTGTGTTCGTTTATAATAAAATTTATATTTAAATTATTTTTAAAGTATAAATTTAGCAAAAGTAATTATGGAACTTTTTAACAAGCCTGTTATAAATAAATAATTACATCAGGACAACCATTAATTTGGTTATAAATTAAAATTAATAATATTTATTTTGTTTTATCAATCTTTTATGAAATTAATAAAATTAATTACGTACGTAACATTAAAAAAATTATAATAAAAATCTAGATTTTTTTTTATTTATTCCATTTTACTCAAACTTTTTTTAACCTGTACTTTAATTTCTTTGTTGTCCGGGTGAATCTAGAAAAGTTTTTTTTTATTATAAAAATCCAACGTAAAATTTGTGGATCGATCCTTTGAACCTCCGCTTTGATAGTCCGACTATTTCCCACAGCCACGTAGCTCTGACAGCCTGTGTCAAAAGCCTCGTGTTGTTCTATAATTTTTTTTATTGTATTTAATTGAATAGACATGTCAGTAATGACAATTATAGATCCTAATAATCTAGTCGATGAATTTGAATAATATACCGAATATTCAATCTCAAAGTTTACGTAAAGTAAATGGCCGTGCAACGTCATTACGTAGTGATGGACGAGCTGCGATGCCATAAGGATTTATCATTAACGTACGAGGAAGCAGCGCAGGAAACGTCGAGTACGATCAATCAAATGTTACCTTGTTATGTTATTAATTGATTTTATGATTGGTTAATTATAATTAACAATTGTTGTGTAAGTTTACCAATCAATGTTTGATCGCTGTTAAATAAGTTTTGTGTGTTGAATATGTACGACAATTTCCTACGTGGTTACTCGGCTTACAGGCTACAGGTCCTTAGTTCGATTTGTGACCTGGACAGTTGTTTTTGTGACAGATAAATATTTGTTCTTGGGTCTTGAGTGTTTGTGATTTGTGTTGTCTGGCTTATGAGATATTTTAGAATCTTTTACGAATTTTATGATATGATAGTAAAAATAAAGCTTAAAGCGATGACTTTAAGGTTAAATTTATATTAAACTTCTAGTATTAAATGAGAGAGAAAGAGTGCAGCACGATCCGTGGCAAATTGTGTACGAAAATGGGAATGTAGTTCATTTTTGCTCGAAGATATTCATAAAGATATTTCAACTTCCATATAGGCGGAACTATTCAAGTTTTTAAACTGGTAGTATCGGTATTGAAAGTCCACTTGACTCGGTTACCATGTCGGTTGATGTTATTGTACCAGAGTTACGCCCTTATTGTTTTCGTCGTCGATACGTTGTTATGGCTTTTTTCATTGTTTATTTTTCGTTTTGTTTTCATTTGCATTGTTTTTATAGTGTTTTCTTTTTTATTGGATCTAGTGATGTTCACGTTGTGTCTGTCGTGTGGAATATGTTTTGGTTAAAGAACATGCCGAAAGAAATGTGTAATAGACCTTGTATTTTATGGTATTTTCGAAATAGATCTTTATTTTATAAATAAAATGATGTAAGTGAAAAAACCAGATATATTTTTAAAAGAAAGCAAAATGTATCTTTTTGACTTTTAGGGTTCTGTACAAAATACAAAACCCTTACAATTTCTCTATGTCCTCCCCTCCATATTCTACCGCATCTGCGATAAATTTCTACCCTTAGTATTGTATAACTAAAGTATATAACCTCGTCCTTTGTATGGCGTACCGCGAGGGATTGGAATAAGTTGCCAGCGCCAGTGTTTCCGTTTAGGTATTAAGTAGGCTTCTTCGAGACAAGAGTGAATAGGCTTCATCTAAGTTAATGCGCTTTATCATGTAACACTAAATCGCTACTTACCATCGGGTGGGATTGTAGGCAAGTGTTAACTTATATTATGTCAAAAATGTATCTGTCTAGTTTCGTGATGTACTCTAATTCATGGTGGTGGGAAATCTGATAAACTATACCCAACAGGGAAATTTGTGTGGGAAAATTCCAGAACGAATTAGCACCGAGTACCTATAGGGTCCGTTCGCGGCTTCATCCGCTTGGTAGGTTATAATAAAGTTAGCCGATATGTTATTCCAGCCTACAATCTTTATGTGCCATATGTCGTACAAATTCGTTTTTACGTGGAGGTGTAACAAATAAATTATTATTTTTCGATATGCTCAACAAGTTAATGTGTTATTAATGCACCTACAGAACCGTAAGTTGCACGTGGCCCGACTCGCACTTGGCCAGCATTGTAACATCGCATTTTAATTTTAATTTAAGCCTAAACGAAAATATCCGTAAGTTGTAATTTGCGTAAAGTTTTGTTATTATACCACAGAACTTTGGGTCGCGAAACAAAATATCTTTCAGAAGATGAATTATGGCACACCGCATTTTATAATTGGATCGTCTTTTATGGAAGTTTTTAAATAAGTGCCAAGTGCAAATAATAGGCGAATAAATTTTATTACGGTAATGTTTAAATATCTACCATCAGGCTTTGTGAAAATTTTAATTGTGTACCAATTATGGGTCAAACCCCCATGGAGAAATCATTAATTTTAATTTTGAATTTTGGTATTTGTTGGTCTATTTAGATCTTATTGATGCTAGTAGTCGTTACATGTTTACTTAAATAGTTCCTCAGTAAATTGTAGAGGTGCTGTTCATTTATAATAATTTTAGTACCAATTAACGACTTTGAGCTTTAGAATAGAGTTAATAATTTGGTTCTATTTTAAAATTTCAGGTGCGGATATCAAAAAAATATTCGCACTTAATAACAATTACTTGTTTACTATTTTTATTTTTTTTTACGTTTTTTACTACAATTAGTGCATCGTTATTATTTTAGGTTGAACAAAAAAAAAATCAAAATTAAATTTGAATATCATTTTTTTAAATTACGTTTATATCCTCTAAATATCCGCACAGCACATCACTAACAAAACAAAATGGGTACTCACGATCGAAAACTGCATATTCGCGAATACACTTTTATTAATAAACAAAAAAGAATGGACACTTCCAACTTCTACTTTCAAATGTAAATTATTTCTTTACGCGTGCACACTTATACCCGAGAAATAGTTAATTCTAACATCCCCCCATTCCATCTCTACTGGAGAACGTGTAGAGGGAAATGTGACTCTATTGCCAATGAAGTAAGATTCAATTTAATATGTTAAAGCGTCTCAGAGTAGGGGGCTATGAAAGTTTCTATAGGCCAAGTTGTGTGTTAGACGAAATATCCTTTGTGGATTTTCCTTAATGCTAATGTAGTACAATTTTCATAGGAATTGTTTTATCGTTGCTTGATTTGGGTCGGGAAATTTAATGAACTGAAGCAAAAGTAGTTATTGTAGCTTTATTAGTGATAACGTTTGCGGGTTCCGGGTTTGATTTTAGGTGTTTAATAAGATTATTTTTATAATAGGTTTTTCGCGAGTACGTTTGTATGGATAGTTTAGGTTGTATAGCCTGCTAGCATAAATAAATATCTTTGGACAACTCACACATGTACATCTGACCCCAAACTAAGCATTAGCTTATATGTACTATGGTGATTAGACAACTGATACATATATATTTTTAAATACATACTTATATAGATATTTACACCCAGACACAGAACAAATTTTCCTGCTCATCACAGAAAAGTTTGACCTTGGTGGGAATTCAACCTATCACCTTCGGTGTAGCAGTCAGGTTCGCTAACCACTAGACCAACCGGTCTGTCAAATAAGGTTGGGGTGTTGTGTTATAGGCTGCCGTCATTATATAGCGGACAGATCACCTGATGATGAGTTGCTACCGTCGCTCGTGGCACCTAGCAACACCAAGAGTGCTAGCAAGTGTCAGCGGAAAAAGAGGAAGTAATAGACTCACTTAAACACGACCAAATTAAATATGGTTTGATATTTGCGGTCCCGTAAATCTCTGTTCTCTCTAACAATTATTTTCTATTATTAGGAGCACTTTTTAGAAAAAATTTCTGCATTGTGTTGTTTAAATGTTCATAAATAAAATAAAATAAATACATAGAAGTACTTCTCTAACAATTATTATTTTCTATTATCAAGAGTATTTTAAGGTAAAAATTTCTGCATTTTGTTGTTTAAATGTTCATAAATAAAATTAATTAAATAGAAGTACTTCTTTAACAATTATTATTTTCTATTGTTAGGAGTCTTTTTTAAGTAAAAATTTCTGCATTGTGTTGTTTAAATGTTCATAAATAAAATTAATATAAGTACTTCTCTAACAATTATTTTAGGTAAAAATTTCTGCATTGTGTTGTTTAAATGTTAATAAATTATAACATAAAATAAATAGAAGTATTTTTTCATGCATAATCTCTACTTGGTGTTCAAGCTATAAGCAAGAGATTCCGGGTTCCATTCGCAGCCGGCGCATGTACCCTTTTTTTAATTTGTTTGATTTTTTTTATTGATATGTCTGAATATTTTTTCTCGGCTCCTTGGAGATGATAATACCTAATTTGCGTTGTCTATTATAACCCGTGAATATTATGTTAGTGCAGTTTTTGAGCGAGTATCCGTTTAAAAAAATGGTGTGTGCTTATTTACGCACTTGAGAAGTAATACTTCTTTCGTGTTATCTTACGTCTATAAAAAATTTATGATATAAAAAAACTAAAATGTTAACTAAGGTAACTTGGTGTTGGTTTTTTGGGAGTGTGTGCGAGTGCATGGTAATTTTTTCCCTTATGCGCTTAAAGTAGTATAGTTTTAAAAATACTCAAGTTATTCATTCACTAGTGCATAAGGCTTGTGTATCTACTTAATAGAAATGTTCACGAGATGGAAACTTCTGGAATAGCTTATTTCAATATATTTGACGTATGTAGGGCGAACTCATACCCTCGTGGGTGGTGGGAGGTCGACTGGAATGTATTCTGTAGTACATTGGATCAATTGGTATGAATTATATTTATCCAATTGTACTGATTTTAACTCGTTTTTACTAGGTCATGCTGTAGGCGAATTAATACGGCTTCAAGCCGTTTACGGACAACTGAGGAGGGCTCGAGGCCTCTTAAATCCGCCAAACCGGGGATATTCGGAATCCGTCGATGCTTAACGTCTGATATCTGACAATGACTACAAGTATCGACGGGTTTGCGTGCCTTCTGAAGCACAGAAGCCCTCAAGATTTTTTTCGGACACCATGCACTCTCCGACCACGTTCATTGTTGCTTAACTTTGCTAAACTTAGATCGAGACAAACTGCTAGGCTAGCACATACTGATTGTATAAAGAAAAAAATATATTTCCTGCCTTATTCTAGCATAGTAACCCATCCATAAAACGGCCTTTAAAAGGTTATCCAAAAGGCTATCCTGCGGGAACAAAGCCATTCCTTAGGATAAAACTTATCCTATAACCATTGTAGGGTTTTAAACTACGACAATGCGAAGTTTCATCTTAATCTGCCTAGTGGTTTTTGCGTGTATGTCGAACAGACAGACAGACAATAAATAAAAAAAAATTTCTCTATATCGAGGTTTTTTAACAAAGCCTACCGTCATCAAAATTTTCAAAAAATATTTAATGTACAGAATCGATCATGTTACAGTTTTATTACTATAGAAGTAACTATACAGCTTGAATTTAACAAGAATATTAAATTAGGGCGAATCGCTACGGCTAGGTGTGCTCGGGGCACCTCGACACCCCCCTTCGCGACCCCCCAAGCTTTATATTCATATCGCAACCAGCCGTATCCATTGCAATCTATTACTAACTGTTCGTTTAACTGTTGGAGTTGGGAATTCTTGTGCAGCAATTTGTCTCGTAGCTCGTGGCGCTAGGATTTTGTTATTTCCTTTAGCGTATATTTTTTGATGCGGTAGGAGGATGGGTGACCGCTAGTGGCAAAAAAAATCATGAACGCTTCCGTGCTTCGGAGGGCACGTAACACTGTTGGTGTCGGTTGTTATCGTTAGATAGCAATCGTCAAGCTATGTTGGAGACCTTCGGGTGGCATAAAAAAACTTCCGACACATGGGTTGGCTATTAGTCCCTCCACCAATCCCCTTTGGAGCAGCGTGGTGGATGCACTAGGCCTCCTCAGTATGGGGAGAAAACCGAGCTCAGTAGTGAGGCTGGAGGTTGAAGTCAAAATACACTTTCGTTTTTATCCGACTGCGTGAGGAAGGTAATATTTCCGTGTGTTTGAATGTAAGTATGTATATGAATTTATTTGTCAGAATTATGGCAGTAAATTTTGAAAATTTTCAAAATGGCGCTCGGAAATAAAAACATCGGGTTAGGTTTGTTTTTTCTTACCCTAGCAATTTGGTTATCTAATTAATTATCATGAAAAGACCATTTAAAATAGTAATTGTTAAAAAATATCAGAACATGTAGCAATTATTTAGTGGTTAGCTGTTGTAGTCAGTTATTTAATAAGGGAAAATTTACGACTAACGTATGAAACTAAAACTACTCGAACGTTCAAATGTGACAGGCCGGTTGGTCTAGTGGTTAGTGAACCTGACTGCTACACCGGAGGTCGTGGGTTCGATTCCCACCCAG
>DWJZ01003725.1:0-16509 GCA_018249125.1 Asbolis capucinus
TATGTATAATAATAGTAAATAGTTATTACGTTTGATAAATTGAATTTCACAGTAATAGAAATATGTGTCAAATGGAATTCAACAATATCTGAAATATGTGTTAAATTAAATTTAACAACAGCTCAAATTTGTGTCAAATTGAATTTTACAATACCTGAATTACGTATTAAGTTAGTATTGATTAATAATAACAGTAAATTGTTATGATATAAATAATATTGTTTATAATTGTTATTATATATGTAATAATAATAGTAAATAATTATTACGTTTGATAAATTGAATTACACATTAATAGAAATATGTGTCAAATTTAACAATAGCTCAAGTTTGTGTTAGAATGGAAATCAACAGTAGTTTATGTGTGTTAAATTTAATTACCAATAGTTCAAGTTTGTATTTAATTAAACTTCACCGCCGCCTCGTTGTATAAATTCTTAGTTGGATATTCAATCGATAATAAACGACAAAACGAAAGTCACGAAGAGAAAGACGAAGAAGACTATCAAACATTTTTTTCAATATTAATGCCCTTTGCATATGTTTTAAACTGACATATCGCGGATACTAAACATTTTAATCGCGAACTCACGATCTGTTTATTATTATACCGATATTACGACCCAGTTGCATGGAGCATGGTCACGTCTTGCTGTGAGTACCCGTTTGCCTTTGAAATGATTGATGTCCGCATTTCGTTATACAAAAATAAAACGTTTCATATTTGACATTCTCATGTTATCGTCTCAACGAATTTCTTGGCCATTTAATAGAATGAGATAAATGTTGCGTCCTCATTCGTAATATCCTCCCACACGTACGAATTGTCAAGACATTTAAATGCAACTTCCTTCGTAATATTCTCACGGGCGTCTTGTGTGATAGTCTGATAAACGATCTTACGTCTCTATTGTTGCTGTCACTTTATTGATATATGATGCGTTTTTTATATCGTTCTTATATAATCGAACTCACTGACGTTGTAAACTTTAAACCATATACATGAATTACGTGTGATTCCGCGAAAATAAAACCATTGTCAAAAACGCAATAGACGAGGCTGTATTGGAACAATCAGCTGTGCGTTTAACACGAAAATACTACATCAATTAGAAGTATGAAAATGCTTTTAATTAATTAATGTACAGATGTACGTAAGTGACGGAAAAGGTTGACGGTACGTGCCTGTGCCTAAATAAAATGGGCCTATCTAACCAAGTCCTCTAAAGGGTTACTAAGGATTTCAAACCCATCTAGATTGGGATGCAATATCCGAATATATAAATTTAATTTAAAAAAATGTAAAGTCAAACCATTAACTATGAGATGAATAAAAAAAACAAAACGCATAATTTGCAATTAGAAATCCATTCTGCGTTTGAAATTAAACAGTAATTCAATTCAAAATAAATTGTCTTTAACAATATTGAAATACTCTAGAGTGTGACAAGTGTGTGTAAAAGTTTTTTTACGAATTATTTATTATATTTCCAATACATCTAAATATATATAAAACTCAAATATGACTGACTGACTGGCATAGTGATCTATCAATGCACAGACCAAACTATTGGAGGGATCGGGCTGAAATTTGGCATGCAGGTAGATGTAATGACGTAGGCATCCGCCAAGAAAGGATTTTGATAAATTCTATCCCCAAAGGTATAAAATAGGGGATGAAATTTTGTATGAAACATTGTCAATTTTAAACCGATCGGGCTGAGACTTTGCATACATATCGCTACTATGACGTAGGCAACCCCTAAGAAAGGATTTTGATAATTTCCACCCCATAATTAAGAATAATAATTCTTAATACGAGCGAAGCCGCAGGTAAAAGCTATTTTTTATATAAGATACGCCTCCATCCGCGTAATATCCGTAAAAAGGGGTACAAAGTTTTTGCTTCATATTCATCAACACTAATCGAGTGATCGTGATTTATCTACGACGTGAGTAAGTCGTTATCTTTTTGGATAAGTTGTATATGACCATTCGAACCCAAAATAAGAATTAACTTGTATTATGGTGATCAGACCACTGATAAATATTTTTTTTTTCATGAGCAACATAGTAAATACACATGTATTGAAGTATTCGAGATCAAGATACAATGTTTCGTTTTGCTTTTTCTTGTATTGACATGTATTACTACTTGGCAAACCGAATTTATTAATAATTACATAATTATTACAAACAGCTGACGAATAAGCAGTTAGCAGATGTATCGAATTTAGTCCGTAGATATATATGTATGTATTTTAACACGTTATTAGTATTTACGACTAACTTCAATAGATGAAAGTTAAACCAAATACTGATTGAACCAAATACCTTGAAGAATAGGTTAAATATGAGTTAAAAAGATATTACGATAATTACTAACAACTGGCTCCGGTTTTACACGGATTGCTGATTTATTTTAGTCGTCTTCACTTCGCTTTAATAATAATTTATTTTATTAATATATTCAGGAGAAAGGATAATTACTTGTAACAGCTATCCAATTTAAAATTATTTGAATAAAATTTCGGCATTTTAGAGTACACAACTAACGAACTGACAAAAAAACATATAAAGAAACAAATTTTCATAATTATATGCTTTATTGTATTCGATTATATTTAGATTTTTTTTTAGTTTATAAATGTATACTTTATTTAATTTTAATAATTTATGTATATATATTTGTTAATACTAATATTATAAGACAAAATAATATTATCCTAGTGAAATAGATCCCGAATATATTAAGTTGATAAATTACCCCAGAGATCATTTTTAGGAATATCTTCCATGTACAGAATTGGATAAGCTAAAAGTATATTATTTTAACACACCCGGTTGCCTAATTTCGTGTGTAAATGGCATTACTTGACGAAACGTCCCCTCACAATTATTAGATTAGTCATAATTACTGAATTAAAATTCGCTATTCGTTGAAAAATATGACTACATTTTACTATATCCGTCTAGAAGCTTATACCTTACTTTTTTATCGTACAGCACTAGCTAATAAGCAGAACTTTTTACCATATATTCAATATATTCTTATCTATATTCAATAAATCTTGTGGTATTTCAGATCCTGTAATTTTCTAAATTATTTGCGAATTAGAAATTGAATATCAGTTGCTTCGGTGAATGAAAATGTCGAAATGTGTGAAGTCTAACAATCCATACCTGCCAGCGTAGTGGACTAGAGCCTGTACGCCCCATATTTCTGAGGCACCCCGAGTCCAGCAATGGGACAATTATGGGTTACTATGAAGATTCATTTTTAAAATTAGAAAAGGAAACAAATTGACAAGAACTTTTTTTTAAAATACATTTAAGCGTGTAAGGCATATTTAATCACGGAAGCGCTCAGGATAATTTAACACTTACCGACCGGTCCCACTGTTGCCTAACTTCGCCGATCACTTAAGACCAACACAAACGCCGGACTACGACCGCATCAATCATTCTAGATCGTCCGTACTAACACCATCGTTTGTCTGTCAATCTTCATAATTCCAGCACATGTTTGAGAATTGACCGTTTAACGGGCATTACGTAAGTTGACGTAAGAGCTACGTATGTATGCGAGGACATAATATCAGTTTGATTGCATCACGTAGAAAAATGCTGCACTATATCTGTGATATAATAATCATATCTCTTTGATTCACATGCGACATTCATAAATACATAGGTATGTTCATGTTTTATCCGAGACAGCAAAGAATTATTTTTATGTAACAAGCAGGCAAACGAGCAGAAGGTCACCTGATGGTAAGCGAAGAAGTAACAGACCTGGGATGAAGTAAAAGAAACAAGGGAAACGGTATATTGCCAACGCAACTGGGATCATTAACGACAGCAACTGATCCCAGATACATCAACAACACAACACTTCGGGACGGGTAAGAAAAGAAGAATAAAAAGGAGAATGAATGACGACGGGTAGAAAAAGAAGGGATTATATATAATATATAAATATTACATTAATACTACAGATCTGTCTGCGCATGAAATTTAACCGTAGCAAAAACTATTTGTTATTGACAGTACGGCCGTTGTCACGTCAGTGAGTGTTAAATGTATGTATGTTGGTGTATGTAATATTTTATTAATATTGTATTTTTATATAAATAGAATCTTTTTACACTTCTCCTTTGTTTAAAATAATGTGCCAAATTTCATACTCTTCAGATCGCGTAATTTTCGTAAATATATATAAACTTTCGTAAAATTCCATCTGCCATCCTACCACCAACTAGCTAACTTCCGTCGTATTTTATGACACCCTAGTCTTCCATTCTAGTATTGGAGTCAGTATTCTAAACCCGTACTGCACAATATGCACACTAAATGTGCTGTAACGTCTCCAAGAACTTTACAGCTAAGTTAACTAACTACTAACCACACAATGTCACTTATCATCAAATTTGCACTCAACCACAACCCAAAGTGCAACATAATCCAAGCATCATCTGATAGTTTGTGCCTTGTGGCATTAATCAGACCAGCGGCTCCCAAACTGGGGGGGCTGGGTCACGATAATAATAACTGAATATTAAAAACGTAATCTACAATTTGTACAAGTTTGTAATTAGTATAAGTATTGCGTAAAACTGTATTACTCGTTTATTATTCGTAAAATTTTATTCGTTAATTGTATTTTATTTTAATGAAATTAAATCGAATTTAATTTGAATGAAATAATGAACACCGAAATATAATTTTATTTTGTAATTGTAACTTACTATAATAATAATTCATTTGATAATAATGGAGGGTAATTTAATAATTTTATATAATGCTTATTTAAGACTTCTTGTGATTGTAATCAGTTGGTGTGATATGTTTAAATATTGTGTTATACATTACTTGTTCGCTGTTCAGAAGTAGGCGTAAAACTTAGCAGTTATATACACACGACTTCAGCTTAATATTCAAATCCTTCTTAAAAATATAGACTTGTATGTGTCATGTGTAGGATAGGGGAAAAATACCCACATTACAAATTTTAGACTATTTGAAATGTAAATAATTAGATATTTTGGATAAAATTTAATATAATTCGAAGGAAAGCATTAGAACAGAAATACATGACATTAATGCCAGAGTCTAATGTTTGAGAACCACTGGATCATAGAGCACACTTGAGTACAGACTGAATGTATAGTTTGCGGTCAATAGAACCAATATTGAAGTCAGGTTTAGTATACTGGAGTATACCAACTCCCAGGTATTATAGGGAACAGATACATAGATGTATAATAACACTTTAATATACTTTTATAACACTTTAATATATGTATGTATATAATTACTTTATACGTTAATATATACATATAATAAAATTGTATATACACTTTAATTTTAATACTTTAAATTACATTATTTTATCATGAAATCTGGGTTCCTTTACGAGGGGTTGTGAAACATCATATGGGAAATTCCAAAAAAAATTACACTATAAGTGTATTGAAAATATTTTAAATGAACGATATGACTTTCTTTGATATTAAATAAAAATACAGAATCCGAAGAAAACAGCAAAAAATTATTGAGATTCGTTTCACCCTTTGGTAACCTTGAAAATATTTTTTAAAAATCTCGACCCCTAAAATTAAATAGGTACATAAATTCCTATGACTTATAAATGTTCCAGTATTATTTGTGCTCAGTCCCTTTCATCCAAGCTCATTAATATTCACATTACGAACAACTTCTTGCTGACTGTACCCTATTAGATAAAGTTCGCAACAAGCGAGAGTTCCATTAGCAGTAATTGTGTTTATAAAATAGCCCTAGATGAAACTTGAACAAGTCCTGTTATTGGGGTCAAATATTAACTGTGTTTGCAGCTGTTTCTATGTCACGATACTTGGGTTCATATTAACGTTAATTCATATTAAGAAGTGTGTATAGTATAGTGTTTATTATAGAAACGAAAAATGCTGAAAAATAAATATCAACAGACCTTACAGTTCCGTCCGCTGAGTGACTGGTGACAGACCTGACGTACGTTTATATTAATATGCTTACACTAGTTTTTTCCTGCGACTACGTCTGCGTGAAACAGTTTTATTCCCTTATTCATCCCCCCTTAGATTCAAATTATGGAAACGCTAAAATAAATCGTTCAAAAATTGCAAAAATTAATAATTTTAAAAATTATCAAAATTAAAAAAATATCAATATCCTACTGATATTACAAATTTGAATGCGAGGATGGATGCATAGGTGAATGCATCGATGAATGTATGTATTTATGGATGGATGAGTGAATTTATGGATATTAGTTACTACTTCATGCAAAAACTAAGCGGTTCTAAATGAAATTTTGTACAGTAATACATAGATTAGTCTGAAATAACATATAGATTATTTTTACCAATATACCACACGGGCGAAGATGCGGGCAGACCCTAGTTTCCGATAATAATGAACTTCCGTGCAAACTTTCATCTTACAAACTTCTATTCTACATTCATAGCAATTTTCATCGAAGCCAGCTCAGTAATTTCAGTGTGAAAAGGTTGCTAACAGAGTTACTGATGCATTTATAATATTAGTAAGGATTGGTTCGTTCATATTTACTGAGCCATTTTTCATACAGTTAATTTGAAAGTAGATGTTTATAAGTCCTTCCAAATATACCCTAGGGCATTACTACATTACTACTAGAAACGCCTACAGCGAACTGTTTCTCGATAAATATTAGCCTAGTTATTATTTAGTGGAAACTCCCTCGCAACCCACTACTGGGCACTCTCTTCTCAGAATGTCGAGGCCATACTCCACCAAGCCGGACAAATTTTATAGAACTTTTGTAAAACTTTATGGGGATATTTAAGGAACACTTTTAAAGTTTCCAAAACCTACACAGGTTTCACGATGTTTTTCCTTCATCGAGTTTTTTCTTATTTAAAAAAACTTACACACGGCATAGCCTCTACTATGGTGATCAGACAGCTGATAAACATATGTACATATATATATATATATAGTGAAATACATATTTAAATAGATATTTTTATTACACCCAGACACAGAAAGTTTATTCTGGATGGGGATCGAACCCACGACCTTTTGCTTAGTAGTCAGGTTTACAAATCACTAGATAAGTGTATCTGACTAGATTTATCTAGATTCATAAGTTCATTCTTATCTAAGATCTTAGTCAACCTTAGTAGGTACAATAGTTTGTACCATCTCTGTACTACAGCACTGTCTCTGCTCATAACTGAGGAGGCCTGGAGCTCCACCAGAATGCTCCAGTGCTTATAGGTGGAGGGGTTAATGGTCAACCAAGTGTTGGAAGATTTTGAGTCGCCCAAAGGCCTGGGGTATGGTAACTGTAGCTAGCTAATATTAACAACTGGGAGGGATTTACGTGCCCTCTGAAGCACGAAAGCGCTCATGAAATTTTTGCTAGCCGTGACCTATCCTCCTACCGACCACGCACGCTTATTAACTTTTCCAAATACTTACAATGTTCATAAGCCGGTGGCCTTTTTTCACATTTCACACAAGCGAGATAATCAGCGATTAATGCAGGATTAGAGCTAAATTATGATTAAAATAAATATGAAGTGACATTGTGACGCTTTATAAATAATCCCCATACATCATACCAGGAATGTGGCTCGTTGCCAGCGGAAAAATCTTCACAAATTGATAATTTAGGATGATGACAGAACATGCTACGTTTATTTAAAGTACAAGATATTAAGTGAGCTGATGATAAGGCATATCTTCTTTCATAATTTTACCTTCCATTTTATCTGTCATATCATCGGTAAAAACTGCGATGCTTCGATCAATACTAATAGATGTTTGTTCAGAGACCAAAATGTGTCTCGACACATACCAGCTCACTTGAAATATGGGCTGGTGTTTTGTTTAGTTAGTTTCGAACAGCCAACTCTTAAACACGTTCAACAGTGCCGCAAAGTGTATTCAAATTATTTATTAGAACCTAGGTAGAATGGGTGTCCATACCAACAACAGCGGCCATGTTGGCGAGAACTGCTTCGTGGAGGTGGAGGTTGATAAGGGGGGTTTTAGTAGGTAGAAATCTTACATAAGCTACAACCTTTTTAATTCATTAGGTTGAATGTTATTTTAATATTTTCTTAGATCATTGGTGATTCAACAAAGATGTATATGTATGTATTCCATGCGGACAGTATTTTGTGATAAACATCTATGGGAGGCAACATCTAGTATATTCTTGATCGAAGCTTCGGTTTTCTGGTCTGTGGCGATGTTGATCACGTAAATAAATAAAATCACATGAAATTAATTTCATTCGAAATTAGTTTCTAGACAAACTTTTCGAAAGTCAATTCCAAATGAAAACATTTAAGATTCCGTTCTTTAGTTCTTCCCTATTCTTATTCATTATTATAAAAGCTCTCGAAAGCTGTTCTGAACTTTGTGGGTGTTTAAAGGTAACGTAGCCCACGCATCTATACTACGGTCATTGCTTTTGCTAAAGTTATATTCAGAAAACCTTTAAAGTAATAATAGCAGGTAATAAAATTATATTAAGCTTAATTAGTTGGGCGGAAGCTCCAACAGTTGTTCCGGACAGTGGCGGACAGGCACGATGGACTTTTATTGAGGCAGTGGACCAACCTCCATGTTCATCGGTTTGATCGAAATATTTGTATATATTTTGGCTCAATTGACGAAATTTTTTACTTGATTTTTTACTCGATTTTTAATGTAATTTAATCGGTTAATGTTCATCGGTTTGATCGAAAAATTTGAATATATTTTGGCTCAATTGACGAAATTTTTTACTTGATTTTTTTACTCGATTTTTTATGTAATGTTAATTTAATTTTAAGTGGATGTGATTGTCTCTTTATTTATATTGTAAATTATGATTTTTTGGGCAATTTTTTTTTTGTTTTGAAATTATGTAAATTCTAGGGTAATTAATTTCGTAATTTTATTTTATTTTTATTCAATATGTATTAAATTATTTGTTGAAAATATGGAATAAATAAAAATATTATTTTAAAAGGGTATTTAGTGTATTTACTTGTCTTATTTATTGGAGTATCAGTAATTACTCTTTGATTCGGTAAAGGAAACGTACTCTCCTGAGATTTCCCTAGATTACTCGAAGGTGTGGGAAGTCTAGCAATCCGCACTTGGTCAACGTGGTAAACTGTTGCCTGTACCCTTATATTTCGAGACGAGACCCGAGCCCAGCAGTGGGGCAATTATGGGCCACAATGATGGTAATGTGTAACCTTTGCAGATTCCAGACTCATCTGCACTACCACAGAGGTTTTCTTCCTATACCTCTGCTACGATTCGAAAAAAAATGTGACATTGTGCAAACTCGTACTTAAAATAACAGACCATGCAATAAATAAATGAAAATAATTATCTTTGGACAATTCACATCTGACCTCAAACTACGCGTTAGCGATCAGATAACTAATAAACCTATTACATATTTTTAAAACATACTTATTTTTACACCCAGACGCACAGAACAAATATTCCTACTCATCACAGAAAAGTTTGACCTGGGTGGGAACCGAACTCATGACCTTCGGTAGAGCAGGCGGGTTCTAACCACTACACCAACCGGCTTGTCAACATTCAACACCTTCAATTTGACCTTGCTCAAAAGAAATATTCAAGAATACAGATATATGGACAGCAGATCACCAGGTGGAAAGGCTGCTCGTTTGCCGGCTATTTCCAAAAAAGACTAAGCAACATTTTTTATTTCAGATAACGACTATTTATTTAGGACGATGTTTTTCGACGCGAAATGATGTGATACTTCAAAATTGCTTGAGGAACGTGATTTTCAGTATCCGAAACTTGAACGGATATTAAGATTATTGTGTGTCCGTCCCTCACAACACTCCTAGCCGTTATGGGTATATATTATTATATCTATTATAACAAAAAATGCTCAAAAAGTTAATGACTAATAGGGTCCTTAGTCAAGAAACCATATTTCACGATAAACATGAGCCGTCTTTTAACGAAACTTTTTTATTTTTTTCCAAGAATGCGTCACAAATATTACAATAAGGTAAAAGTGTAACAGACAGCAGCGACAGACTAGTGTTTGACCATCAGTCTCCAGAATGGGAAGAACTGCATGGAGAACTCTCGGAAGTACAGGTTTACTCACGATATTTTCCTCCACCGTAGCAAGTCTTAATCTACTTCTAATACAAACATAACCTTGAAAATTATAGGCACAGCAGGGTTTGAACGCAGGACCTTCCGAGAGACCTAAATTGAAATCACTAGGCTATCACTGTAAGGTATTTCAGCCAAAGGTACCAATTAAGGCAGGGGAGAGCAACCTTTTGAATTAAAGGGTCAATTTTAAAATTGATCTTTGCTAGAGGGCCGCACATGGAATAGCATTATTTATATTTAATCAAATCTACTTAAAGTCTTAGAGTTACTATGTATACTTTTTATATATTTGCACAATTTTTCTAAAATAATATTTTTTTATGTTGTATTATTTTATATTTTGACACAGTGTTTGATCTTCTTAGCATAAAAAACCTTATTTAAAAATGCTTAAAGGGCATGCGGCCCGCAGCAAGCGACTTGCTCATCCCTAAACTAAGGGATGTATTGAAAAAAAAATATTATAAAAAAATATATATTTTCATTTTCATTTAAGAATTAACACATAAGAGATCTAATAAATTTCGTGTGAAAAATACTCTTTGTCAGGGGGTTATTTTAATAGCTCATTTTATAAGTTAATATTATATATTAACGTGGGAATCGCGCGCCTACACTTTCACAGCGTTTGCCAATGCTGCTATATTGACCTTCTGACACAGAACAAATAGTAACAGAAGAGACACTGTAATTGTGAAGGGCAATGGAAATATTCGTACATTCCTATATTATATAAAAACATTTATATCAAATTGTATTAACATTGGATCATTTTCAACGTTATATTACTCTCCCTCTTTTCGAAACGTGCAATAAGCAGGAGAAGAAACAGCGAAAGAAATTCCACAGAACATTTTAACATAAAACCTGTACTGATTAGAGATTTATTTTAAACTTCGAACTTGAGCAAAACTGGTGTCGGATGTGTATTATAACCAAGCATCCTTGCCATGTCATCATGCCATGTCACCACCATATCCTTTCTGAATAAGCCGTGTTTTAATTTATGTCCTAAATTAATATTTTTATGTCATAAGCCTCATCTCACCTGTCACACCACAACTCACCTCTCTTAAATAAACTATGCCCTTATTGACCAGTTAATAAACCTACTAAAACAAATCTGAAAGTTCCTAGGATGGATGATAAGTATGTATGTTTGTTACTTCTGTACGTAACTACTGAACAAATCTGGATGAGATTTGGCACGGAGCTAGAGTGTAGTCTTGAATAACATTCGCTTCCTACCTGCCAGCTATGTGTGCCGCTGGATTTTTTACTGCATAAATATATTTATGTTCATAAAATGTGAAATACATAAATGAAATGAAATATTAATTCGGGTCGCGGTGGCCCAGCGCAGTCGCTTTACTCGTAGAGCTTTTTTGCATATTATTATTTATTTATTATTTATTTATTATTTAATGCTTAACTAAAATCCCTCCTACTAAGTGGCGATGTATTCATAAATTAATTAAAACAATCCTATTGTTGTACTGAAATTTCTGTACCATAGTTTATCTGTGCTCTAAACTACAAATTGATTGAAATGAGGAAGTTGGCTCCTCTTGCCATTGCAACCAAACTTATACTCTAGGCAATTGAAAATATATTTACAAAATAAACTTTAATATCACTACTAGATTTTATGACGCTATTATTGAAACGCTCCCATAATATATTTTACAGCTTTATCACCTTCAACGAATATACCTATTACTTCATTAAGGTAGAGATATTATATTATTGACAGGCCGGTTGGTCTAGTGGTTAGTGAACCTGACTACTACACCGGAGTGCGTGGGTTCGACTCCCACCCTGGTCAAACTTTTCTGTGATGAGCAGGAATGTTTGTACTATGTGACTGGGTGTGTAATAGAAATATCTATTTGAGTATGTATTTAAAAGTATATATGTATGTATGTTAATCAGTTATCTGATCACCATAGCACAAGCTAACGCTTAGTTTGGGGTCAGATGGCCGTGTGTGTGCTTATTTATATAACTATATACTTATATTAAGCCAATCTAAATATTTTCTATTAAATATTTGTAAAAATAAGTTTTGTTTTTGTATTTTGTGTGTTTTTTTAAAACTCTTTTAATCTTGTAATTCATTAATTATGTATTTTTTTTTATTTTCTATAAATTAGTGCTTGACCACTATCCCGCCTGATGGTAAGCACCGTTGTGGTCTTAGATGGTAAATTGCACTATGTTAGTTATAGCCTATTGACTCTTGACTTGAAGATACATTGTAATCGAACGAAAACACTGACGCTGGCAACTTAATCCAGTCCTTCACGGTACGTATGATGCGTATAAAATATTTATTTTGTTTCAATAGTTTTTGCGTCATTTAAATAAACAATTCTGTATTTAATTAACAGTTACACACCCATTGACCCATCACGGGTCTCTCATGCTGAAGAGGCCTAGAAAATATTCTACCACGGTGCTCCTATGTGGAGAGGTGGAGGGTTTGTGGTCAACCCAAGTCTCGGAAGTTTTTAGCCGCCTAAAGTCCTTCGACGAGGCCTTATGATTGCTAACAATAACAACCGGGACCAACAGCCTTACGTGTCCTTGAAGCAGAGAAGCGCTTACGATTTTTTTGCCACTAGCGGTCACCCATTCACCTTACCGCGTACGTTTTTGCATTTTTCGATCGCCTACAATCGAAACAAGCCGTTGTGCTATGAACGCTTCAGCCTTGTGTGAAAGACATTATTCTCACGTGTTGTGTGTAAATAGTGAATTTGCAAGAGCGTACGAAATCTCACACTATTGTTTGGTGTTATTTATATTTTTCGTTCGTCAGCCGTTGGCGTCAAAACGTACATACTTACGTATTGGCGCGATGAAGAATTCTTGACTATAGAGTATAGTGAAAAATTTACACGTAAGTATACTTCGTTAGAGTTGCTGTTAAAGAAAAATAATATCTTTTTATTTTTAGAGCGTCGTTTTCAAAGTACCTTAGCCTGGAGGCTTGTCTAGGTTGTACGTCGGCACTGCTGGTTCAAATTCATAAGCAGTTTTGAGACCCGGAGGGCACGTAAAGCCGTCTTATAGCAGTCTTTAAGGGTGGCATAAAACATACGATATTTGGGTTGGCCACTTTCGCTTCGACCAATCCGCATGCTGTGGTATTAGAATAGATTTGCTCTGGTCCTCTTTAGTTATAAGGACAGACCGTGCTCTGTAATGAGCTATGAAGGAATTGGTTTAAATATTTATCTGTTTGTAACGCGTAATCTCAAAAACTACTGAACTGATTTTGCTGGAGTACCCTAGGTTTTATATTATGCTGAAAATATATCCTTGGTACCTGATTTTTTTAAGGCGAAGCCAAGGCAGTTAGCACTAAAATATACGTTGAGTAAAGATGTTTAAGACATATTTTTTTTAAACCATCACTATGTCCCGGTCTGTTTATACAATGTATTTTATATAGGAAGCCAAATTAGTTCGGCACCATTCCAGCTCTCGCTCGGGATAATTTATTGACAGACAGTTGTATACAAGCTCTCTGGCATTACGTGCTCGTGTGTTTAACAGATAACAGAATTTGAATGGCTCTTCTGGCTGGCTTGTTTAGGAACTGGTTTATACCAAATATGAGTCACTCTCTGGTAGATTGCTTAGTATGGAACACTAGGCTTGATAATGTTAAACGTCACGGGGACGAGGCGCAGGTGACGCATAGTTTTTTTACATTATAATACCTACTTTTAAAAACATTAATTGAAATATTAATTTCACTCGATTATCTATCATACACAACGACATTGTGGTTAATGATCGTTTTATTATTTTATCATCGAGTTGGTGACCACGGGTAGATAGATTGTTAAAAACTGGCATCGGATAAGCCAATAGCCCCATATTCCATCGATTTTTATCACCTAAATTACTAAAAGTCGACTGAACCCGGTAATCTGTCTTTGACGATTCTTTTTTCATTCGAAAACTGGTCCTCGTCATGGAATACCATTTATTCGACGAGTACATTTTTAGTTACCCCTAATAATGCGTCTTTCCGCGTACTTAACTAAAGCTATGAGTACATTCTCATTTTATTACTTGTTCGTATAATTTAAAGTCGATTTCTTTTGAAATTGAATTATTTAGCGTTCTAAAATAATTCATAACATATATTTTACGTAATTCCATCGTAATATTCGCAATATAAACAGATTTAATGTAACGTCCATAACATTTATTACGGAAAACTTGTAACGTGTCGGTTTTTACAGACACATTTATCAGATTTGTTTTTATGAATTAAAGATGTCAACACAATATTTTGTCAGAGACATCATACGCAGAAAAAGATTTTTAGAAAATCTATTCGTGTCGTGTGCGTTTTCTTAGCTAGTATTTCGACATGACAGATACACTCAGTTATTTACAGTTATTTCAGCATTGCAATCCAAAACTGTGGTAATTTTAATATGTAAAAAAATATATTCTAAACACGGTTCATCACAGTACATATGACTTGCAACGTTTTGACATACATATAATTGACCGTTCATATCACTCAGATAGGATGTCATTACCGCCCTGAATGCCTTGATAAAAGCAGATGTTTATTGCAATGTGTTTGGTTTTAATTTATATTAATTCGGTGAGAATGCAGCGACGAGTGGCCGATCCACTATTTTATATTTTGCACACGGTGAGCTCGGTGATCACCAAAGCCCCGAGCTATGGAATAGATCATGCAAGATACAGATGGATCAGTTGCGAGTTTCTTACCTATTCGAATGAATATTCGCACTCATCTCTTCCTCAAAATGTAAGAAAAAATTCAAATAAAAATGATTTATTTATTTTATTTGGAAAGCTTATAGTGTCAAATATTATAATACGTTACTTATTTTATGAATTACATATTTTTACTACTTCCAAATTCAAATTGCGATAAATAGCTCTAATAGCACCCTTATAATATATTTAGTAGTATAGTATAGTAATTACATCTTAAATCGAAAAGAACAGACGTAGAAACGATATTGATGTGTAAGTCTGTCATTATGACGTGATGGGCATCAACATGGCGATACTGTAATAATTAATACCCAGACAATAGTCCATAAAAATGACAGTTTATTTAATAAATAAATAAAAGAGCGATATGAAGGCGTGAGTGTCTTTATGAATTTATTTAATCAGGGTAAATCTATAGCTGGCACACAAGCACTTTAGTACATTGACCGTAGGCAATTAAAGTAAAACCCATGCAATATCTTCTGTCACTACATCTTTGACTCTTTGATGACGTAATAACACACTGGCGAAGTCATGTGCTCGGTGTTGCCAAATATTGTATTGTTGCCATTGATGTCATTAAAATTTATCGATACTAATCGAAACAGGCCGAAATACTTCGGTGAATATACTTATATATTGTTTCCGGTCGCCATGCCAAAAACAAGTTGTTTGGGTATTATAATGTTTTTATAGTGTTCAAAACAAAAGGCGTTACAATTCCTAAAACCGTGGATAATGTAGATGTTGTTTGTTGAACGTTAAAATTTATTGAATGAAATAAGTTATTTTTGGCGCTATCCTGGGATATCCTTGGTTTCCCTTGGTATATATATACGTACATACATAAATTCTCGAAATGCTGACGACGACGCTGCAGCAATGCTTTTTCCATGGTCTGTGTCTAAGCCGATCTTGAGATATTTGTAAATTTTGAATAATATTTAAAATACATAAATAAATTCATAGTCATATAAATTTTAAAGTGTGTGTCCGTCTTTCACGTCGAAACGGAGCGACGGTTTGACGTGTTTTTTATGTGGAGACACTTGATGGTCTGAAGATTGACGCAGGCTACATTTTATCTTCATTGGTAGCACGCGGGCAAAGCCGCGGGCGAACCTAAGTATAATACAACTTGTAACATCTGCCAACTTATACTTACGCGCGCGTTTGCGCTATCACGGAAGTTCTCTTCTAGGACTACTCGTCGGTAAAACCATAAACCGACTTTAAAAAGTAAAATAAACTACCGCAAAGTATAACTAACGTTACCAGCTTTGCCACCTTCAAACGTTTACTGATAGATTACGTTCTCAATAAAATCCAATAAATAATTTAAAAAAGCAAAATAAAAATAAAGAATCATTTAAAATAGAAACTATATTATCTATTTAATAGCTAACACACACATACGCACATAAGCACACATACATTCGCGCGCACACACACACACACACATAAATATGCACTTGTCGCAAACAATACACATTTGTATATTTAATTGTGCTTGTCGCCTTAATTGGTGATATTTTTAACTGCATTAAATTATTA
>DWJZ01003726.1:0-16508 GCA_018249125.1 Asbolis capucinus
CACACAATAATCTGACAAATATTTGTGTCTTCGACCAATTAAGTCCAGCATGACATTTTTTAATATATACTGTGTCTGAAATATTAAAGACAAAAAAAATCGTTGATTTTTACCATCACATGTACAATGTGAGTGGTAGTTTAAAAGCCATGCCATACACAAGTATCATCAGAAATAAACAGTTATAGAAGGATCCTAAAAATGGGAAAATATAGAATCTTTTCAACTTCCCCTCTCTAAAATAAAACATTTATTATTCTCCATATTGCATAACTCTCACACTTTGTAAAGGTGACCGCACGTTTGGCGACGTCGAATTTATTCTTTAGTTGTATTTTTGGTTGTGTTTAAAAAAAATCTTTATTACTATTTCTCCTGATGGCAACCGCCTTCTACTTCACTATACTGCCATAAGACTGAATGGCAAAAAACGTTTTTAGCATTTCATAAAAATTAAGCATTTTACTGTTCTTTCTCAGTAGTAAAAACCTTGCATATGTCCTCGTACTTTACGCGTTATATGTATGGTAATATTCCTAGGGCGCATTTTAGGTTATTGATACTTAGCGGATTTTATAATGAATTGGCAAACCAAAAATCATCTAGAAAGGATGGTAAGATGAGACTGAGGGAGATATGAGATATCACAGGAGTTTGCATAAACGCACTAGGCTGGGTCTGCAGAAATGGATATGTACAGCCGAACGCTGTATAATAAACGCTTACCGCGCGTACGGGAATTATATAATCATCATCCTACTCATATTATAAATGCGATACTTTCTGAAAATGATTTTTTTAAATAAGTTAATGCTTGAATATGAAACCATCTGATGGTTTGTGGCACCATAGTCTTTGATGGTAAAGCACACTAACTTAATAAAAGCCTATTCACTCTTAACTTGAAGACATTTACGTTATAATAAAACGGGAACTGGACGCGGCCAACTTATTCCACTCCTTCGAGGTACGAATGATAAAGGACGAGGCGATAATGGATGAAGTGTTTGACTCAAATTTACTAAACAGTATTTGATGGAATTTTTGCATACAGAGATTATTGTCTGAAATATTACATAGGTTCCGTACAATTACGCTCGTGGCGCAGCAGGCCGGAAAATAGTTGAGTAAAATACGGCAAATGTGAATCGTCCGACGCTGAGAGATGTGCAATGTCCTTTACTTTACTTTTGCCATTAAGGCACTCCCATAACGTACTTCTTGCACGTCCGGACTTAAAGAGTCCTTGCTGCAATACGTTGAAGACTTTTCGTCCTAAAAACCGTAAAATGCTCTCCTGAGTGTAATTACAGAGTAATGTTTAGAGTAACGCCAGTTTAATATTGAACGGGGCCATTTCGACGCTTTAATGTTTTGAATGTTAATAAAGAAGATGGTCTAGCTTTACATATTAGAGTTTGGGTTGGCAACCTTTTTCTATATGAGGGCCACAAATGTAATATATTTTTAAACATATTTCATGTGTACTCATCGGTCACAAGCATCGATAAGTTGCGACTGTAAATCGAGTCTGTGGGCAGCACCGCAATGGCATACGGGCCGCGGGTTGCTGATCCCTGTTTAAGGCATATTCATAATCTATCTAACGATCGATTTAACTATAAAAATCCACTCTTGGACATATGCCATTCCTAATTTCCGCCACTCCGACCGATTCTTTGTTTTTGAATCGAACGAATGTCTTTTTCAAATCCAATGCGCGGTCATCATTCGAGGATCTTTATTGCCCATCATATTCATAAACACGCATATATTTAACGAGAATGCCTCGTAATAGTAATTACGTTTTCCATCGTTCATATTATTATTGTGCTTGCTTAAATTATACACCTGCCTATGTACAATGTATGTATATCCCCGGATCTAATATAGTTCCTTTAATTCTCACCTGAAAATTGGGGCAACGTGAAAATTTATTCTATCCACATACATTATGCGCATAAATTAATCACTTCGCCGCATCCAGCATTTAACGGGTTAACGGATGCGACCCGCGCAGTATTTTGTATAATGTTAGTTGCAGGTGACTAGTTGATATGCCAATTTCAACCTTATGTCTTTAGCCCAGTACTGATGGCCTCGCCGTGTCCCGGGAGTCTTTGAGGTAGCTATGATCCTAGGTACGATTCCCTAGGTCCGAATCCTTCTTGATACTGGCGCAGATGTAGGTTGATTAGTTTGCATAATACAGGGCACTTTTGACCGAGACTAGCTTATATGTATTTTTGAGATGTTGTATACGCGACGACGGTTGTCGTTCAATTCTCGAACTTTGTACGCACCCGCCAACAGGGCAGTCGGAGCAAGAAAACAGTACAATTCGCAGATAAACAAAAAATTATAATTAAAATAAATTCTTTATTGTTGGTACTTCTTAACTCCCTATTTGAATAATACGGAAGATGTCTTATCAACACGTCCTTGCTGACGAAGTTGTGTTAACTTTTTTTATTGTGTTTTTTTATTCTACGGGAAACAATTTGTATCATGAAGTAAAACTCTATAACTACATTATAAAGCTTAATAGTTTATCTCAGGAAGTGCAATTCGAATTAAAAAATCTTTTTATGTTGGATGGTATATTATCCTAGGAAAAAGAAAAAGAATTTTTAACAATATCAATATGAGCTGAGCATAAGATATGTTAGGCGAAAAAATATTCCTTTTAGAGTATACGTTTTTTTAAATAAATAAAAAAAACAGCTGTGATAGACTGTATATCGTGTTGTGTGAAAAATTAAGTTTTCACAGATATTAAACTTGAATTCATATTCAGTCACAAATATCGAGAATTGAACTTGAGACTTTTTGTACCACTACAAACGAATACTAGTACTAAGCTACAGAGTCATCTTGTAAAAAAAACTTAAAACTTAGAACGTCTACAATATTTGTTAGCAGGCAAGTCACGGTTATGAATCTAGTGAAATTGAATCCTTGCCATTTGGTGAAGTACTTTGTCCGAATCCCGTTACAATTACATCGGTTTTACGGCAGATGGGTGTGGAATTATAATAGATTGTTCCGTTTAAGAGCTTGGTTGTAAATTCCATTATCTATTTGAAATTTCGTGTGGAACGTTTGATGAAAATATTTACAGTGTAAAGGCAAAGTAAAGCAACATCGAGCGCGGTCAGGACCATGATGGGTGACCACTAGTAACAAAAAATTTATGAGCAATATAGTAGTTTATACTGTCGTAGTTAAACTATTTATTTTAGCTTACATTATTTATATTTTGAATATTCTCTAACTGTGTTAACCTAAATATTTAGTATAAATTTTAACATTGTATTAGTTACGCTGTATATAACCTGATTTTAATGATATTCTTTGACCCCCACTTTAGATCCATAATTTGTCCTTTGATTCTATTAATATGTAACGAAAATATAAAAATATTGATTACACGGGTACTCACGATATGTATTTTGTAAGACGCTATTTCGACCTTCTGTCACCTATCATCCAGTCAAAATTTTTCGCGCCATCGCACTCAAGCCGCAGCAAATATGTACATACATGCAATTGGATGGAAATATCGTGAGTACCAGTAAAACAGTAAAATGCACAAGACGTGAAGAAATAATTATATAATCATAAAAAAATATATACAACACATTATTCAAACTGTCCCTTCCATGTCGTTTCATATGATATTAAAATTAAATTATTTCATATCATTATTGTCGTGTTAAAATTATACCAGAACCGGGCTTATTTTAGTCTGTAGTGCTTTGTCGGCAGAGCTCAAAATTGGGCGTTAATAATGACCCACCATAGTTAATCAAACCACGCATAATATAAAATTCCGGGAGGAGTTAATGAAGGCAGAAACGAAATGTCAGACTGGCCAACATTTTCACGTCATAATCGGACTGCTTGTAAATATGTTGTAGTTCATGATTCGATTCGGACAATTTGCGCGTTTTCTAAGGGGTCCTTTAAATATAACGTAACTTATTTTTTTCTCCTCTTTCTCAGCATTTAACTCGCTGTACACTTCCCTGAACCTCCTTCTCCCTCCCTAACATTACGTATCACCCAACTGACCATTTTTTACCTGAAAAACAGAAACGAAATATAAACCTGGCCACCACTTTCGTGACATAATCGGACCGCTTACGAATGATAGTAACACGAGTTATAATATAAATTTAATAATAAGACGAATATTTCAACTTTCTGCTGTGACCTTATACACGACCGCTAGAAGTTTATAACTCGATATTAGTGACGTTACTTATTTAAGTATTGACTGATTTGAAACTATTTTTCAAAACCTTATAATGCAATGATATTTGTGATTGTCAAAATGAACAGACACTTTGAAAACGACTTACTAAAAAAGGAGTGTATTATACTATATAATATTAAGTACTAAATAAAAAAATTATGGTTTTGTTAATTCGTTGGTAATGGATAAACTCAGAAACAACTAGACTAATTTTAAAAATTACTTCTCCAACATGTAAATTAAACTTTAGAAATGGCATAGTTTATGTATTATACAGGAAAATAAAATAGGATATTTCCTGGAAACTGATTTTTACGAAGCGAAGCTAACCCATTTAATAGTAGTTAATAGTTTATGTTCCCAAACTATTAAAACCTCACACGAAATATTTTAACCCAAAACATTATCTCTTGCCTGTTTTCCAACACCATCTGTAAAAAATTAAAATTACACAGAAGTCCATTTACAAAAATCCCAACTCGCCTGGACCGCAACACAAATAATTTTAATACCAAAATTTTGCGAATCTACGAATAAAAGGCCGAGTACAAAATTAATTAATATTGAATTATGGAAACAAATGCGAGCTACGCCCGCTGAATGGTTTCGCGTGAGCCAACACAAGTTTCAATTGAATGGATGTTTTAATAAATTTTCCTCCTTTTGTCCTTTTGTATAGGCGTTCACCGTTTACCTGGAAAACGGATTTCTCCAAACAATAAAGCACTCTTATTGACCTATAAATTATTGAAATGAATGGTTTGATAGATTCTCGCTAAAAATTCTGTGGCTTAGTTTATCATCATCAGAATTTAACTAAAGTAAATTAAGAAGTACTAGCGTTCTCTCGCTACTACGTCTGCGTGGAAATTTTCGTCGACTATATTTTCATTCCTATAAGTACCCACTAGATCTCTCATTATTCATCGTCAAGGATTAATTATTGATTTATTTAGTAAAAAGAAGTCTGTATTCGTTTTCAAGTTATAATCTATTTCTGTAACAATTATCATCGAAAGCGGCTCAGTTGCCTATGAGTTAAGAGTTAATGTTGAATAAATACGTTTTTTTCCCCTTTCAATATAAATAAACCGAGTCGTCACTTCTAATCTACTTTTAAATAACTCTAGAAATAAATAGGAAATTGTATTGAGGTACTAATACTCGTAAATCGATAATGAATCGACAATAATGCACGCCAACATCGTAAAACCGTTGTTAACCAACAAAACATCGATTGTTATCGATAATGCAGCGATAATATCGATGAACGCGATACGTTACTATTATTACGTGTCTATTGAACCCTATAACTGCTAATGAGATTAATTTATGATATTATTGTGAGAAAATATTTTGTTACCTTATTTAAAAGATATCAGGATGTTTACAGTAAGGTACTAAAATGTAAGAAGGTTCTTTGTAAAGTGTAATTTTTATTTTGTAACAGCTAATACTGGTCTAACCCGTCAACGCCTAGTTGTGGTTTGAAATATCACACACGTTAACTTTTAGGTATCATTTAAACTCTTTAGAATATGGATCTTCAAAAGTCCTGTATTCGCACTGACTTCTATAACGGATATTATTGAAAATTTAATGCGTGTAGGTCTTTGAATTCAGACTTTGTCTTGTCTATCAGTTCACGCATTACGACTTAGTGCATATTAGGCCCATGGCTTCAACTAAATAATGGGCCACTACTGAGCACGGGTCATAATATAAAGTGTAACTTTCAAAGTTACATTAACCACTTGATTTTTTCTTCCCCACAAACAGAGAAGGAATATAAAATGCTTCACGAAATAATTAATGACAATAATCCAGTTATTATCTTAAATTATTTCTATCCAAACTTAGAAAGCTTAAAGTTAGCAGTAACAGTTGTGAAGAAAATTTTAATAAATTTTCAAAATGTGAATAAAAATTAATATCATAATATTGACTTTATACAGAGTCCAATAATTCTTAATAAAACTTTCCTTACCTGTAGTAATGATTAATGCATAAAAATCTAAATTTATGAGCAGTCAATAAATTAAGCTACATTGTCCTGAACGTTATGTGGACCGGTCGTATCCAGATCCAGCCAGTTCCAACCGCAAATAAAACCATAAAGACGCAAGTTTTACAGAGCGGCCGCTCGTTTACGGTCGGGCCCGTATATCTAGGGGCCATAAAGACCGCATACATTCTCGGGTTAACTTCCTAGTTACTGACTTCATTACTAAAGAGAAACGTATCGACTTAAGTATTTCAGACGTCTTACTCATTTGAATAAAAAGTTATTGTCTGTAATTGGCCTATAGTTTAAGAAGATTTGGACGTATTGAACTATGACCGAACACGGCCTATATGCTTCACATTGTAAGGAGACTCGAGTCTAGTGGGACTGTTATGAATTGCAACGTTGAAGATAATACTCAATAGCCTGTGTCAAGCATGTCAGTGACACGAACAACACAAGTTCCATCCATAAGCTGTATATAAATATTTATCTGTCACAAAAATATCGACTCCAATTTGTGTCAAATTGATCTTTGCTTCGCAGGCACCATCTGTCTATCCTCTCCTAATTTGCTCTGACCGTTCATAAGCCTTTTGAATCCAATGTATGCTCGCTGTGTTTTTCAAATGAACAGCCCACCTCGGCGCCCTGTGTTCCTTTTTATACCAATTCGGCCCTTAACCTAAATATATAGATTAAACTATAAAGTTAACCTAAATGCATAGACAGATCAATAAGTAAATTTCTGTATCCAAATAAACATTCATTAAATATTCGCAGTGAATACAAACTAATAGAATGAATTCTAATGTACCACATCCCAGGCTGCGTCTGATTAAGTGAAATAAATGTAACTTCGATACTATAAATTAGCGTTTGTATCTAAGAACATACCAAGGCTATGTGTAAAGGTGGCTTCCCACGTAATGTGATTTTATGGACGCACCGATGAACTGTTTGGAACAAGCACAGTGGTAGCGCAGACGCATCCGTATCGGTACAGTACCAGTTGCTACAAATTTTATCCCAATTCTTATAAATGCAAAAGTAATCTCTGTTTTCTTCTTTTACGCTTCGCGCCTTTACTACTGAATCGATTTTGAAGAAAACTGTCACAGACATAGACTAAGACTTAAATAAGAATATTGGCTACTTTTTACAGCCAGACATACTTATCTCCGCTTTTATAATTTTAGTAAGCGTTAGACAGATATTGAAATTCAACCGTAATTCAATCATGTAACGTTAATTTGTCATCGGCAGTACTAAAATCACCAAACAAAAGTATGTGTCAAATGTATTTGTTTAACTTTTAATTTGTCTTTAAATGGGAAACATACAGTTTTTATTTCTATGTTTAGTAACAAGTATAAAGAAATCTAAATCACCATTTACCTGTTTCCGCACATGTAATATATATATGTTTTTACATGCAATGTCAAAAACACAAGCTGTAAAATTAAATTACAGCTGTAAAAACAAAATAATAAAGAGAAAGCAATTAAGAATATATGGAGATGTTTTTTTTCTATATATTCATTAAATTAGTACTTGACCATAATCCCGCCTGATGGTAACCAGCGATGTGATCTATGTGTGTTAAATACTTGGATCAATATCGGAGAAGTTGTGTTTGTCAGGATGGCTTGCTAACCAAACAAACAATGGTAGTGTGTGCAATGTTTTTATTATTAATTTAATGTTTTTTAATTGCACTTTTAAATAAAATAATTTAATAATGCACTCCTTCTCCACATAAACTTAACCTCAATTTCTCTGTCTTCGAAATTTGTATAATATTATTATAGTCAGTATAATATTCGTCAAAAGGGTACAAAGTTTCACATATAAATAATATTGAGACCAACGCAAAAAACGAGAAAAGAGCGCGCTGGACGCTGGAAAAAGTCATAGCTAAGAAGAAGAGAGTTGACAGGCATCACCTCTTTCGAACAACTATTTCGCCATGGACAGAGAGATGTTCAAGAAACTAAGGACTAACCTGCAGTAGTGAAGAGGCACAATAAAAAGGAGAAATAGATTTTCATCTGATAGGAAATCTGGTCGGCGGGTCGTCGTCCATCCGCAGGTTTGCAGACCGTGGGAAACTGCCCTAAAATTTATTATTATTACATGCAAAGAAAATCAAAGTCAAAGTCAATACATGTTTATTGCGGATACTAAGATAAGGAGGTACAAGGTGGTACTTGTTTATAATATAGGCGCGCTTAGGTCCTGCCTTGATAGCGTACAATATTGTCAACTTAATGAAACAGTAAAATATATTTAGAATAATATAAAAATCATGACATTATATGACGGGGATAAAGAACTTTATGGGTTGACCAATAATGTCTATAATAACATAACATAACAGTACTTTGAGTTTGGTTTCAACTCATTAATTGACCAAAACTGATTAGAGTCTAACAGAGAATGACTAGAGGATATAGGCCTAGAGGATACAGGTCCAGAGATACTTTACTATACTGCTCCATGTGGATTGGTGGAGAGGTTAACCATCTCACAGACATCTAGGTACAAACCAAGTTTTGGACGTTTCAGGGGTCCCGTATTCTTTCAACAGAATTGACTCCTTACGGCGTTAGGTGTCTTCTGAACCACGAAAACATAGATACGTCTTTGCAGCCTCCCGTTCAAGATGTTCATTTCCTTTCAACATCGCCTGGTGAAATATCCCTTAGGGTCGACACAAACCTTCTTGCTATTAGCGCTACACCATACACATCACAGTCTTACTTGTAAATAATAACGTAAAAATAATCCTTAGCACATCAAAACTCCACATTACCTAAATTTCCCCTTCAGCAAAAACTCAACACGCGAGTAAAATTTTAAAATTTCAGTGAGATCTCGCTGTATTCGCTCGATCTACACCGAGTAATGTAATTACCTGCTATGGGCTACTCTTGCTAGGGATGAGAACTCGATATATCGATATGACGTAAAATGTTTAGTTTTACATTAAAATTAACTATACATAGGTACATTGTTGTTACGTTATTCGCTGTTAAGGTTGATTTATCTGGATTATAAGAACATCAATAAAACAACATTATGTAATAATATTATTAAAAAAATTAGACTTACACTAAAATTCTGTAAGAAATGTTCCAAATATGTATGTGATTCTATTCTAAAAAATAGCACTAAAATAGGTACATATTTATAGTTTTTGGATCTAGCATATATCACAGTTAAAATATGCGTTTTAATTTGGCTTTAGATAAAAAAAAAAACACAGTTGAACAGAAGCACAAATGGCGCCATCTATTGTTCGTAGATTAAATTCTGCTAGATAACTTTAACCCAATATAGTTACTAAACAGTCCTAGAGCATACTGGACCACGCTGTTTTAACGCGGGTAGGGTAGATATTTTTGAAAAACGAGTACAACGAAAACAACAATGTACCTACTTGGCTTATCACATCGACAAATAATACCACACTACCTTCGTTGTACATTAACCCCGCTTGCACGGCTGATATAAGACGGTTAATTTCTTAATACAAACTCCTTTATTTCGGTTCTGGATCGCGAACAAGAGGAACTGATCTTAGTAAAACACATTAAACTTTACAAGTTCCCTTGTCTTTTAATACGGGTTAAGTCATAACATGGCAGGTTATGAGAGTTCTGTATTAACACATATTTTTTATTTTTAACTATAAGTAGCTGCTAAGATACACACATAAATATGTGCACACATATACTATGTGGCTTGTTTCGATTGAAACCGATTGAAAAACTTCAATGGCAAAAACATTATGAACGCTTCCGTGCTTCGGAGGGCACGTAAAGCCGTTGGTGTCGGTTGTTATCGTAAGATAGTAATCGTTAAGCCATGTCGGAGACCTACGGGCGGCATAAAAGTTGCGATACTTGGATTGGCTACTAACTCCTTCACCAATCCGCATTGGAGCAGCGTGGTGGAGTACGCTCTAGGCCTCCTCAGCATGAGGCGAGACCCGTGCTCAGTAGTGGGCCACCGATGGGTTAAAGTTAGCCATCCAGATACACAAGCAGTTTTAAATGAATTGGCTGACATTCGATATTGAATTTGTCCAAAAAATCATGAAAGCGCTCAATTTGTTCGATATTCCTGGAACTGGCACACGTCATCTGATCCAATCGAAACATTAATACAATTGAATTAATCTTTATAACAAAATTGATAGTTTCAAAATAAAAACACGCTTTCATAGTATACGTATTCAATTTATGGACTTTCACACTATTCATTCATAGTATAATAGAAAAATTTCAACTATGTAGTGTAAAAAGGAGTTCCAAATAAGCACAAGATTACACTTGACCGTTGAACTAACCTAACATAGTGACCAATACAAATACATATAACAAATGAAACAAAGAGTTTAAGAATACCAAAGTTGCTGTAAATCCGCTTTGTAATAATAATATTGTAACAATAAGACTCATAACGTTATTAAATATATATAATATTAAGTTCTAGTTCAATTTGAATCTTATATCAACGAAATAGGTACTAACTATTGAATATTTTTATATCAATAAAACCTGAAGTATAAGTAACACAATCAATACTCTATATGCTTAATAAATCCGTTGCTGGCATCATATCCCGTGAATTTTGTTTACCTAGTATAATCCAATCCCAAGAAATGAGGAATCGAAAATTAGACGAAACGCTTCGAGAAAAGGTAAGTAGTGCCACTGCGCTTCGCACGCTCACCTTGGCGGGTCACTACCGTGACCTCAGATATGTTAGCAAAAGACAAAAAAGACAAGATACGTTACAACAATGACAATGTTTGTAACGACATTATACGTTAGTTTACGTTACGTTTGTTTGTATGATTATATATTATGAATATAGGCTCGAATCATATTGTACTAAAGCACACACTTATTCAACGTAAAAAATACAGTTTAAACAAACTAACAAAACAAGGGTTCAATAATAAATGTTACGGAACCTTAAAAAAATCATAATGCCTTTTATAGCGTAATTTTCTTGAATGGAAAATAACGTGACAGAACCAAAAAGAAACCGCAAGAGGTTTGTGAAACTTGCTTGAGTTGCTTTTATACTGAATATTATTTTTTCATTAAGGAAGGGAACTATGATTCTTTTTACAATAGCCAATAAACTGGCAAGAAAGTTATTTTAGGGTAATTACCGTCAAAGACAGGCAGTGATAGCCTAGTAGTTTGAACATTGGTCTCTCGAGCGGTAGGCCCTGTGTTTAATTCTGCGGATCTAATGGCGCACCTCTAATTTTCAATCTTATGTGCGTATCAAATATTTGTCACTTACTACGATGAAGGAAAACATCGTGAGGAAACCTGCACTTCTGAGAGTTCTCCATCAATGTACTCAAACGTGTGTGAAGTCGTCAATCCGCTTCGACATGACGCGTTATTATTTTCCCCGTGTATTCCCTACAACCAACGTTGGTTGTCCTAGCATAATTCTGAGTAGTATCCGCCTAGTACAGCAAATACTTTCCAATTTTATATGTTATACGATTATATGTATGTTCTTTCTTTCTTCAATCAGTCTCTACTGTAAACTACCCCGTACTCTAGTAGTAACGATGTCTACAAAGCGATTTCCCTGGGTTCATTTAGCCAATTTGGGCCAAAACTCCCTTTACAAAAATGTGGGTTAAAAATATTTTTATTCGAATTAAAAACGGGGTTCATTAATTAGATCATCTATTGCTCAGTTCGCTTTAAAGTTGAAGTTGCTACATTCGTACTTGCTAAGAAAGTTAGTTTTGTAAGTTCAAATCAAGTTGTTTTAAGGAAAGGAATTACTGCAAATAGGAACTACCTCGTCTAGTTTTATTCAGAGTTAGAAATTAAGTTTTTTATTAGTAAAGTTCAAGAAGTTGATTCTTGTGATGGACTCTACATACAGGATATTTTTTCACATTTTGGGGTTGGACTCCCGGGTTAGGTAAGCGTCTATTTAAATTTCTTTGGATGCAGTTAGTGTTGTTTTTATAACAAAAATTAAGTTTTTCTTCATTTATTTCATTAAAACTGTATATTTAAAATACTTGTCCTAAATATGGCACAGTCGTGGGACATTTAGTTGAATCCTTATTTAGTAATACCAGAAAACAAAGGTTTATCAAAAACCTAACTTTATGAAAAAAAAGTAAATGACTAGTACTTATCTAAATGCTACAAGCAATTTTAGTTCGTCGTAAAAAAGAAAGATAAAAAAATAAAAAATAAAACAAAAGCTTAATTAAAGAGTCCTAACTCGAAGAAACACATACAATTCATAACTATTTTTAACCGTTGAGGAGTTCCCCTGTCTGGAGCCAATTCTAAAGCATGATTATCATAAAAATATATAGTCATTAATGGACCGTTTATGCAAAATTTGTCCGTAGTATAAGAGGAAGTAATTAAGCTTGCAAGATTTGATCCGAAAAAACCAAAATACTAATATACAAACATACAGGTTAAATAAAAGCTTGTAAAACAACATTGTCCTTAAATGAACATTGTGAACCTTGTATTTGCAACTAGCGTGTATTCGCAAGTGAAACTTCAAACGGATTATCTCCAATGATTAGTGTATATTGCACGGAGTTAAATTAAGCATAGATACACCGGTACGAAGCCGTCTAACTTCGCGTTATCCCGATTAACTCTATCTTTTGTTTACACCCTTTAATGGAATGTTTTTTTATTGTTTCGTGTCATATAAATATAGGTACGGTGTTAATACAGTTGCAGTATGTTTATACAGCTGGCGGATTCTTGTTTTCAGTTGGATCTGAATAGAATCGAAACTGAACTGATTTCAGAAAAGTTGCCAGTTAATGTCTGTTATCTTCCACCAATTTATTATAATGTGTGACAAAATTATGACGATTCATATTGAAAATAGCGTAAAAATATTTTTTCTATCCCTATCCCTATCAATAAGGCTCGGTTGTAAACATTTAGTTGGTATCAACTAGTTAGAGGACGTAAGCAATTTTTACTATAAATCTACTAAAATTTACTACATATCTTTTTTGCAACTTGTTTGTTCTTTATTATTTATTACAGTGTTATTTTAAGTTATAGATGTTAAGTTATTGAAAACGCACATTGTAACTACAGCCACTTATATTGCGCTCACTCAATCCCTACTCTTTCCGATTCTTGACTATTGTCTATTCGACGCGCTCAGTCACTAAACACCTTTAAATCATTAACTAAATCCTACTTTCTCTCTCTGTCTCTCTCTCTGCATATTTTCTAGACTATTTTCATTTAACCAGCCCTTAATACTTTCTCATTTATATTGACCCTTTTTGTTACTGTATTCCTGTCCTATAATTCTATATTATAGTACATATATATTTTATCAAACCTCGTACACCCTTGCTAGTTTTTCTCAACCCATACAGTCCTTTTCCCAAATGCTGCCTGAGAGAAATCGCATCTTAACCAATAAGGCCGGTTTTTGTGCATCTGATATTTTGTTAACATGTTGTTCTTGGTTATGTCTATTGATGTACAATAAAGAATTTTTGTTGTTGTTAATTCATCGCTTATTTACTACAATGAAGGAAAACATCGTGAAATAATATGCACTCCTGAGAAATCCCCATAAAATCTCGAAGGTGTGTGAAGTCTACCAATATTTTGTTGCCCAGCATGGTAGACTGCGTATACCACACATATTGTAGACCTCAGAGGAGACCCGAGCCCAGAATTGTTCCAGTTATATGCTGTAATGATGATGTTAATACAGTGGAACCACGAAAAGAGAGATGAGTGAATAGGCATTTAGTAAGTTAGTGTGTCCAACATCTTAGACATCATCACCACTTTCTATCAGGTGTGATCAATGTCAAGCATTAACTTTTATTGTATAAAAAAACAATACAAATCAAAATGGACGTCGAGCACCATCAAGCACATTTGCCGAAATTTGTACGCAAGTACAATCAACAGATATGTATGTATAGGCGTGTCGGATTACAATAGGCCTTACAATAGTCCGGGTCCGGATTACCGTGGGTGCTGTATACTTAGATTGTAGTTCACATCCTACGTGATTCTGAGGATCAGGAAGATTAAGAGGAAGAATGGTATTGAAATTCATTTTGGAATTCAACTACACTATAGTGCCAGCCTCAAAGTCTCGCCTTGGCAATATTTTACATGAAATGTTTTCTTATGATTTCACTTCTTTTTGTAGGTTGATTTTTATGGTGAGCGCATCTCCAGGGCAATTGAATTAACCACGCCATCTAGACGTACATCATTTATTGATATAATAACAATGCAAGTTTGCATTCTTTCACCATTGAATTCTACATAATTCAACATTATTGAATATTAACAATCAATACAAATTTTCATAAAATTTGTCTTTACCCTGGTAACTATAACTCAATGACCAACATCGTAGACCGGGACAGAGTACAATCATAATACTTAATAAATATTTTCACTATTTCAAACTCATACATTTTTATTTTAATACTACCTGTACCCCACGCTTCACCGTGGCACCGTGGGCTTAGTAAATGTAACAGAGCTTCTGTGTGTTCTGTATTTTGTGACGATCCTGGTTATGTTAGTAAATAAATTCAAGCCAATAAATTTATTTACCCCTAATTTGTTTATTAATTTTTATCTTACTCTTTTCCTAATTTTATTTAGGGTTGACACATTATGTTTTTCTCTTCAATTCTTTCCTTGCTTCATTTATTCAATCGTTCGCTCTACACTGACTCCCTTATCATTCATATGTTTTCTTTGTCATATATTTTTTTTCCATTTACTTCTATCCTCATTCAAATCTCACCATTCTAGATTTTTTTTAATGTTTGGTTAGAAACGTGCATGCATACTCATACGCACACAAGCTCATACACATAAACACAAACAAACTCACGCAAACTCAGCCCACATTCACACACGTACATCCTGTATCAAAAGGAAGGAAGGCTGCAAATGGTTAGCAGTGATGTTATTTCACAAGCTCGAACACACAAACGCAAATACAACATACACACAAACTCAGCACCCATTCATATACGTACATCCAGTATCAAAAGGAAGTAAGGCTCAAACACCAGTAATGTTACTTTACTCGCGCTAAAGTTGGTACTGAAATTCAATTTGGAGTTCTACTACACTATCATAGTGCAGGCGGTGTTGGCGCGAGTCGGTTTCAATATCCGACTTCGTTTTTATGTTTCCACTTAATTTTGCTATGCAATCGAATGTAGGAAGCTGTTTAGTTTGACTTTACTGTATTTGTCTGAGGACGTTCGAGGGTTGAGTCGATTTGTGCTATACCGGAATTTTCTGTTAGGTCGAATTTAGTTTCTTATTTTGCAAGAATTTTAATTAATAATCCTACTAATATTATAATTGCGAAAGTTTGTGTGAATGGATGGATGGATGGAGGAATAAAAACACTGAAAGCGTATTAATTAAATTCGGAACACGGAAGTGCTGAAATTTTTTCTTGCCTCTAACGGTCACTCATTCTTCCTCCGACATCGTTACTCCATTCAATTGGTCACTTTACTCGCAAGACGCCAGCGTATAAACTTGTACCACAAGCTCCAACACGAGCTGGAGCAAAGAATGCAACGATAACTACAGATCTCCAACTACTACGAACACTGCTACAGGTGGCTACGCTTATTTATCGGCTATTAACATAAAATCCTTATCTCACATCCCGTAAAGGCCAGAGGTCCAGTCCAGATCGACCTGGTTCCCTGAATACTTTATGACGGCTGTAAATCCGGGAGAATCGTAAATTTTAACCGCGGCTTACGAAAAGGGCTGCCTTCACCCTTTCAGATAGGTTGTATCCTTTTAACTATGTAGATAGTTATGATTAAAATATCAATTTACATTGAGGGCAGATGGAAGGATCGATTGATAGACCAGGTCAAATATACATATATAAAGAGAGCCAGCAAAATATTTGTGTTTGTTCCTGCAATTTGTTTAACCTTATTCTGTTTTTACATGAATTAGACCCAGAGCCAAAAATGACTTAAATTCTTTTTAAAGAAATATACAAAACAATTTTATTAAAATATTTAAAAACGCATAATTTAACTATAGATCCCTAATGCTGAAAACTACACAAAATATTATAACTGTATTGTTAATAATCGAGGCGTTTCCTTATCTGGAGCTAATCCTGAACGTAGGCACAGGTTAACATAAAAATGTAGGTATTGTCATCAGG
>DWJZ01003727.1:0-16506 GCA_018249125.1 Asbolis capucinus
GTTCCTTCAAAATTAGGGGTTTATAAGGCGGTCGGAGATACGGAACGGGCAGTTCAGTTTCGGAAACAAATCCGGAATGAAGAGAGAAGAAAACTTAAGTTAGAAGTGAGTAGTGCTATTAGTGTAAGGTGTCTAGAGTATACTGACGTGGGGACAGTGCCGTTAGTGTAGTGACGCGAGCGTTGTATCGCTAGTACAGTGGCGAGTGTGCCGAAATTAGTGCAGAGACATTGGTGCTTGTGGTTATCCTGAAGAGAGTTTTAAATAAAGAGACCATCTACACAAACCGGCCTTATTCCTTTCCTATCCCGAACCCACTCGCAACAACATAAAAAATAGTTCAAGGTGCAAATTAGATATTCCTAAAGATATATTTATATAAAGATAGTTTGTTTTTATAAATTCGTTTGGAAATTCCATAGTAGGAGTCCATGATGATATTTTTATACCGTTAAATAAATAAATACCTCAAGACAATAGATGGCTGTCATCTGACCCCGAACTAAGCATTAGCTTGTACTATGGTTATCTGAAAACTGAAGAAAATACATGTATATAAATATTTATAACATCCAAACACAAAACAACATTCCTGCTAATTACATAAAAGTTGATCCTGGATGGGGATCGAACCCACGACCTCTGGCTCAGTAGTCCGATTCACTAACCACTACACCAAATGCCAGAAATAACAATAATATTATGTATTGTATTATTGCTTTGAGTTCCATATCTAATCTATTACTGATATGAGTATAAAATTCCATGCAGTGGAAATTGTTCACGATAAATTTTGTACTGTGACCGAATACTTTTATCATTGTAATATTTATAATATTAACAGCTATTTAATGGAATTATATTCAAAAGAATGTCCCATAAATGTATTATATCATTAATTAGAAACTGTCGGTAAGTAATTAAATAAATAAACGCTTACACACTCATACGTATGAGCGTGTGTGTGTGTATGAAATGGATATTTTTCTGTGACAAGAGTATTTACCCCGGCTAGGAAACGAATCCGGGAGTAAGTCACTATTTAGTGCCCCCAAGTGACAGGGCTTTGGAGTTGTGTTTAATTGGTACCGTTGTAGTTTATTTATTTGATGCATTAAGAACATAAGTCGATTCATAGTCACAGTCAAACAAGTTACAGGTAATTTTTAGTCGATTAAAAAGTACTAGCCAATTATATCTCATAGCTACAAATCATGCTGAAGTGATAAGACCGACCGCCGCGATCCAGCTTTGTATGATCGATCCACCTTTGCGTTGAACAATACAAATTCGTAATGCAAATTGGGTTGGAGGGGGTGTAGTAAAAGTTACGGTGGGGGGTAAATGTTCGAACCGCAGGAGTGCAGAAAGTGACTACTCGATATAAATACTAACTACTAAATTAATAACACTATCATGCATTTGACACGCAATGTAATAACAGACAATTACCATTTATTTTTAAATAGAATTACGGTTGAATTTTAACTGGCAGAATCTCAAGTAACTAATAATGGCACATTCCGCAATAGAAATTGTGGTCTCTGGATGCAAAGTAGTGGCGCGGCTCGTTTCGGCGCGACGGCGGTCGGTTGTATTTTCCACGGAACACTACCAATAGAGAGCATTGTATTTGAATTTCTAAAAATCTGAATCCAGTTGAATCTAACGGTTACATATATGATGTACGTAAGCTTTTGTAGCTTGCTTTATTTGATTTTAAAACTGTATTTAATATAAAAGTTGTAATTACGTTAAAACCACAGTTACTTATACGCAGTTACGATATCTATGTAATCTTTAGACAATGACATTATAGTACCGTAGAGGTACGCGCTAGAAGCGTGACGTACCCGTTACCTATAGGGTTGCCAACTTTACTGTTAAAAGTGGTACGTACACATTTTTCCATAAAATATTTTTTACTGTATAAAACATTTAAAAATACAGTAATAAAGAACTGTATACAAAAAAAAATTACAATACTGATTTCAGCACCTAATTAATAAATATTTTTTTAATGTGATAATGATAACAACACCAAACTAAGGTGTTACTAACGCGTTACCTGCCAGGAAAAATGAAAAAGACACGCGAGGAAGTGAGAGAAACAAGGGAAGTATTACGTTACTGTAGCAACCGTGACCTACATATACTTTATTTTATGTAAAAAAGTTGACAACCCTAGTTACATATATAAATGACTATCAACTTTATTACAAAGGTAATATGAGATGGAATAATTTCCCACGTGACTATATCATGTGTTATGTATAAGTTTTTATTTCTTCATAGAAAGTAAATGCGACTTGTCTGTGGAATTCTATAGATACTTGAAGCTCGGAATTGATTTGAAATTCAAATCGACGTTCATTCAAGAGCCAAGGCCTGTTAGTCATTCATTTATCGATGTCGGTACAGTACCTTCATTCAGATATCTGACATACGCCATTTTGTTGGACATACAAGAGTTTTTATTTCCTTTGCTGCGCCTGAAAATTTTTTATCTGTTATAAATGAATTGTATGTTATATGCATATTACCTTGGCACGAGGTAGTATTTTGTATTGTTAATTTTTTTTTGTTCAATTTCGATGTGGTGCATTGGTGTTATACAACATACAGTTCTCTCTTTTTCTCCCCTTCCTTCAGTTGTCCTCCTTCCTGAAGCGGTTTGTTGTTGGTGTATCTGGGAACAGTAGCTGTCGTTATTGATCCCTGTTGCATTAGCAATATACCGCTACCCTTGTTTATTTTTCTTCCCTGTGTATGCAGGTCTATTACTTCGTTCCTGGCAGGCAGCGCATTAGTAACACCCCTGTCTGGTGTTAATGTCCATGGATGGCGGTGATCACCTACCATCAGGTGACTCTTCTGCTCGTTTGCCTGCTTCGCACATAAAAAAAAGTCAGATTTCAAGAATTATAGCGACATCTGGTCCGACTCATATAAGTATACGCGAAGAAATATATAACCCATTACCATATTTAGATATACATAAAATAAATTTACTTGCATTAACTGAAGGTTATTCACTTTTAAAACAATTATTGTTCATTTACTTAATTAGTTCAACTCGTTAGTGAAACCCAAGTTTCTACTAATGGATAACCAAATCTGTTTTTGTCGCTGCGTTGTTTCACTGAGAAATGAAGTTTAAAACAATGCCTCTTATTTTTACAAGTTTTTATTTAACTTGTACTGTGTGTTTATTAATATTTTAGGTTTTTGGTTAGTTCGGGTCAAATCTTACAAGCTTAATAAAACTCACTTGCATTTACACTACGGAGCTAAAATTTTGCATAAACCTTCCGCCCTCATGACAATGTATTTTTATGACAAGCATGACCCTGATACTATGTTCAGGATTGGCTCCAGACAAACTCCACAATGTTTAAAAATATGTGTTTCTTCGTATTAGGGCTCTATAATAAAAACTTGCGAAAATTGCTGGTACAAATTCATAAGTACCTCCAGCGTGTTCCTCAAGTCAATTAATTAGAAGTTACTAGTAACCACGACGAATACCGATGAATCATTTAAGTGTACTGAAGTCGTAATGGATTGAGTATTTCAGTACATTTATACGGCCAAAGGTTTATTACATAATATATGGGGTTATATTTGCTCTTTGAAATTGGAGAAAGTAGACAAATAAAACAAGTATGTACATTACGATATTATTCTAGTTAATAGTAACTTTTTACTTATTAGTCTAGTTAATAGTACTTTTGTCTGAAAAGCAAGCTGGTCCGATTCCCGGTGGAGGCAGGTGTTTATGTTACGGATATACGTTTGTTCTCTGGTCATGGGTTTTAGTGATATTGTTTGTTGTCTTGGCCAACTGTGAACCAGACTTCAGGGAAATAATAAATAAATTACTGAACCCTGTATCAAACCGCACTGGAGCAGCGTGGTAGGATATGCTCTAGATCTCCTCAGTTATTAATAGAGACTCGTGCTCATCAGTGACCCATTAATGGGTTGAAGGTTCATGAACTTCTTGTGTGGTGGTAGTGACAGCTCCAAAACTCTTACTGTAAGTTGTTGCGTTTTGTCTAAAACACGAATTTATTTCTGCGTTGTAGTAGGAATTCCTACAGTCATTCACCATTTATGGTAAAAGGCGGTCTCAGTCATTATTCACTCCGGTCCTTAAATGATTTGTAGTGTAAGGGACATGGGGCGTAAAACTCGTTGAGATATAAACGTCTGTTTCATTGTCACATCTCCCACAGAGTATGTGAACCACATGTTGATTTTGATTAATGCCAATTTCGAATTTTAAAAGTTGTGACGGTAAAAAGTTGACGCTATGCCATATAGCGGATTTCCCGTAGTCTGTCTCGGTGATTAATGATCTTTTAACTTGCTGCTTACATGCTCACTCAAAAAATCCTCAAGCTGTACCGCGGAAAATGGATGCTCACGGTGGTTTTTTCGATACGACGAAAACAGTGCCGAGTTCGAGGTATACACGTGTCATTATCGTCGTACCAATTCAGACATTTAAATACTGCATGGACTGAAGAATGGCTGACTTATGCCAGATAGATGGACTTCACAAAAAATATACTAAAACTAGTAATATTATTCGTGAATTTATAATAATATATTTATTGTGTAATCTTCACTTAAAAGTCACCACCAAGCAGTTGACTTCTATCCCTTCTAACGACTTCGTGGCCTCCCTGGCAATTGTTACTATACAAAATTACAAATGGTAAATATTTCAGATCGAACTTGCACTGAGTATCTGCTGGTCTATTAAAAAGAACTAGATATCCTGTCTGCAGCATAATTCAACCGTAATTCAATTTAAAACTGAATTAGTACTGAATTTGTCACACTACAGTGTGTGTCAAATGCATTGTAGTGTGCTGAATGTTTTTATTTTGCAATTTAATGTTATTCCATTCTAGTTTTTTTTTAATATAAAATAGTAGCTTTCTGCACTTCTTCTCCGCGGAAACTTTAACTGTGTCAAATTTTATAGTCCTTCCGAGTCTTCGTAGAAAGGGGTCGTGTATTAATATATAGATTACGAAATGTTTTACGCGTGTTCTTGATCAGGGATCGATGTTTATTATCGACGTAATCGTGTAGAGGGAACATTTTTATTTGTTCATCGTATCGTCGAAGCGGCGTAAACTAGGAGATGCTTTATTTATTTGTTTTTGATGAGCAAAGTTTAGTGACTCGCTCTTATACAATCACTGAGAGTGTTATTCAGTTTACTTCATTGCGGTGGAATTGTTCTTTTATGGTTAATATGTCATCAAGAATTATTGTTTCGTCCATATAACATTTATTTCTGCTTTCTGTAATAATTAGATTTTTTTTATATAAAACAATAAACGTGTGATACATGTATACATACACTATACACTACACATATATCACCGCAGTCGATACATACGAGTCTATTGACAAGTCATAAAATGTGAATATAATCAAGGAAAAGTGAATTAAACAAAAAAAATCCATATTAAATCAAATCAATTGAGTACGCGTCATTATTAACGCAAAAAAGCTTAGGAATATAAAAATAATAATCAAAATTGGTACAATCAATGAAAGGTTATGACTTATCACACATAAATAAATATGTATAGTGTTTATTTCTCATTAGTACATTTTTTTTTGTTATAAGTATAATAATTTTTATCATTAAAAAAACAGCTTCAAATGCCTTCGAAAAGTAATACAGTGAAACGATAATTTTCAACGTAGTCGCAGCCAATTAAATACGCATTATTAAAGATAACTCAAAAACTGCTAGTCAGATGTTACTTAAAAGTACATGGAAGTATGCGCCAAGATGCCTTTGAATAAAAAACAAATCATCAAAATCGGTGAAACTAATAAAAAGTTATGAACGAACATTAAGAAAAACAAAAAAAAACGAATAACTCAAAAACCACTCGTCGGATGTCGCTCAAACACACAAATCTACGGGACAAATATTACCTTTTAAATAAAAAAAATCATCAAAATCAATCTACGTATTCAAAAGTCATTCGGTAAAAATTAAAAACAAATATATTCAATTAATAGTTGACAATTGTGTTTTTTTTCGTTATTTTTACAAAACTCGCGTATTGTGACATTGAAAAGTAGTTACGACTTGAGATAGCAGGATTTTATAACAAACCTGTAACATTGTCATCCACTGCTTTGTTTTGTACGTATGAAAAAAAACGAATTATACTGTTGAGAATGCTTATTCGTCGTCTGTTCCTTTTTTCGAAATCGTTGAAAAATTTATTTCGGTATTACCTTTTTTTATTCTAGTCACTACTCAAACGCTTAGTAGGTAGGTATGTGACAAGTTTAATACAAACATACAATACAACTGGTGAATCTTGACACTGAAATATACATCCACTTGAGGTACAATGACCGTGTACAACGCTCTACAGCATGTCTGATTTACTATTCACATTGCCAAGGCCTGGGGATTAGCGGGACGGTGCATCCGTTCTGTTATGACAATGTCGGCGCCAGATGTTTCTCACTTGTGTTTCTATGTGTACTGCTTTTGGATTTATCGAAGCTCTCAAGACTTTGTTACATTGTACATAACATGTAGTCCTGTCTCATTTCCTTAATATACCTACAGTGGTATCTTACGGGGCTAGGCCGACTCATGGGAGTTACGCCGTTCTTGTTTTCTGTATAAAGGCTTTATGAGTAACTGAACTGTTACGCCTTTACTGTTTTTCGTCGTTATGTTTAATCTACAGCGTAACTTTTAAGAGTAACGCATAGGAGTAACGCCCTTATCATTTTCCGTATAACTAGAGAACAGAAGTGAGCAAAACGAGCAAAATAGTGTTTCTCACTTTAGAAGGAATTTAAAAAAATTATGGATAATTCATTACTGATATTGCGCAGCCACTAACAATAACTACACGGAAGCGGTGACACACTTGTTATCGTCGGATATTAATCACTCCATGACATGGTGACATCCTTAATTAATTATCAACGTCATACGTGTCATCGGATATAATTGTCGATCGATCGATAACGCCCAGATGGGAGATCTGTCGCTGACTACGGGTTCTACGGGTACGGATTCAAGAATTCTGTTCGTTTTCCCCATCCGTAGAAAACTTGTAAGCCAGTGGTTTTTAACCTATTAGCGATAAGGGACCAGTTGACAAAATTTCTGTTTACCCATGTACCACCAACTGTTTGAAGGTACGTAATACAAGCTATAATTGTACATGTAAAATTGAAAATTAATAAATCACTATTTTTTTAATACTGTTCGCCACCACCACTTGAGGTGCTCTACGCGACCATCAGTAGCCCCGCGGACCACCGGTTTAGAACCACGGTTTTAAACAAATCAGAAGTTGACATTTTTACAGTTTTCTTATAAAATTGTTACGTCACATGTGTGCACGCGAAGATATTGGGCCGCAACAATTGTTCTAGCTTATTCATAATACACGTGTGTTTTAAAAATCAATTTTTAAAGAAATATTTTCAAACAGAATATATTTAAGTTGGAGAAAAATTGACTACATGTGAAAACATAATTTTCGCGAAAATTAAACAATGTTCAGCTGATTTTTAATCTAAAAAATCCTTTGTGGTTTCATCGAAACTTGTGCGATTTTCTATAATTTGATTACATGTAAAGAAAAAATACTAGAAAATTGATCAGGAATGACGTTTACTTCGAAGGTATACCGCAAAATTTTGTCGTACCTTACATAATTTATACATAATCCCTATTATAGATTCAGTCTTACCAAATAAAGCATTACAAAATAATCGTGAGTCCAGGAAATACATGTAAAACGTTAATCCGGGACGATAGTTTAAAAACATATCTACGGCTATGTTTCATTTTGTACGCAATGCTTTTTTAATTGAAAGCCCTAAGTGACGTCATAAACCTTCGAGTTGTAAAAACGAGAAACTTGGGTTTTTATTTTATCGATTTGCGGTGCCGTTTTTGTGAGTGCGCTAAGCCGTGCCACAGCGGTGGCTGTTCGTTAAGACTTGCCTTCAGCTTGAGGTTCTTGTCTTTAAATGTAGGTCAGGGCGAGGTGTGTTATGGATGGAGCGGGTTAACTATACCTATGTGTGGTCATTTTGATGAAACGCTAAGCTCTCACGAGTTGAGCGCTGTATGCGAATTGGACAGGTTACGACGTTTTAATATTTTCAGAACTGTAATGTAATGGAAAAATAAAATCCCCGATGAACGTAGATAGCTCGAAAGGGACTTTTTTGTTTGAATCCCGTGAATTTAACAACACCTCACCACTTCTTTTAAGTAAGGTTTCAGAAATTTAACATCCCTTGCTTCGATGAACATCCTGAGGAAACCTGCGCACTTGAGTGTTCCCTTTAAAGTAACTTCTTCAAATCTACCACTCCACATTTCCTCAACTGGGACGGTTAACCTTCACCTTCTGAGAGGAGTGGGCTGCTATTAATGATTATTTTATTTTATTAATTAAATAAGGAATAACAAAATGATCAAACTACCGAAACGGTGGTACATTCTAATATATTACGTTCAGTATCTACATGAAGTAAATAATTTGACTTGGAAATACAATCAGATACAAGACTTATTTTATTTAATAACTGAAATTCGTGAACCAAAACAAATTCAAATAACACTAGTACTCTGTATTTTTAATCGTTAAAACTGTATTAAACGTATCAATTTACAACGAAAACAGCAATCAACTTAATCACAATTATTAAAAAAAAAAAAAAATTTAAATCTATGAATATTTACGATTTGGTTATTATTAATCCGATATTTCGACTCAGTTGCATAGATTATTTACGGAACACGTGGTAATGTGGTCGTAGTCAAATACACGCTATAAATTTTATATAATTTAGATTGATATTTTAATTTGATAATTAAATGTTATAAGTATTTATAAGTTACTCGTACCGTGTGTAAATTCAATGGCTGTAGTACGCTTTGGCAGTGCTGAAAGTACTACAAGCATTTGTAAATAAATAAATAGAAATACCTACATTTGGAAATGTTTGTACAATTACTAGATGTACCTGGCACGCGTTGCTACCTACGCATCAACTCAACAAATATGTATCCGATTGGTTTAATTTTGGTACCTAAAACTTTTTCAGAAAGTATGTCTTTAGTAACTTTGTTCAGAATTTTCAATTATATTTATTTGACATTGACTTTGAAAATTCTGAACAAAGCTACTAAAGACATAAATACTATATCGTCTACTATTTCACAGTACATAAAGCACAAATAAACATTGTTTTTACATTACAAAATTAAGTCAAAAGGTTTGATCAGAAAAGTTATTTCATTGCGAGGCGTTAATGTCTTGTCTCGTGGTATATGTTAGAATCTGAGCAGGGCAATGGCTGTAGGTAAAAGTACTTTCCCTTTCAAGGTGCATTAATAATTCAACGCGCAATACCTACACAGTATCCACTGAGAGTTCATCCCACTGCTGCCTTCATGTGTCTTACGGATTGATTATACCTACGTAGAGCTAAAGTTACCTCGGGACCTTAGGCTAAATTATTTTTCGTAGATAGGTATGTGTAAGTACTAGTAGCGTTCATAGTCTTATGGATTGTATTGATTGTAAGCGATAGAAAAAGTTAGCAACTGTGGGCGGTAGGTGGCGACCGCTAGTGGCAAAAATTGCATGAGCGCTTCCATAATTCAGAGGGCACGTACATCCGTCGGTCCCGGTTGTTGTAGTTAGCAATCGTTAAGCCATATCGGAGGCCTTTAGGCGACATACAGTTTTCCGACTTTTTGGTTGGCCACGAACCTCTCCACCAATCGGTATTGGAGCAACGTTGTATGCTCTAGGCCTCCTCGGTATGCGGAGAGACCCGTCCTCCGTAAAGGGCTATCGACGCGTCTGAACCAAGTACCAACTACTTAGCAACAGTTAATCCCATCTATTCATCAGAGTTTGGATGCCTTTTGAATGATTTTACTCTTTTCTTACTGTCGCCACTTTCACGGTCCAAGCTATTTGACTATTTGTACGATTATAGCGGGTAACTGTTTTTTTTATTCGAAGTCTATTTACAGAAGCGTTCTGATTTTGACGCAGCTTACGAATTTTATTAATATGAACAATAAAGGGTCTATGAAATATAAAGATATATTTATCAATTAAAGAATACCGTTATTAGGTATAAGCAAAACCGATGCGAGTTTTTAGTTAAAATTGATCGTAATTTGGAACATATGTGCCAGCTGCGGGTATGTTATTAAAATCAAAAGTACATTATGTTAATATGTTCAGCTGCATTGCAAAAGATTAACAAGGTTTAGTTGGCGATGCAAGGCCAGGTCTAGGTCTTTCTTATATCGAATAACATTCAAGAATGTTTTTAACTCGCTTTATTTACCTCGTATTTTAAACTAGTTTACGCCCGTGGGTTCGCCCGCTTGGTGTCTTGATAAAATTAATAAAGCCTATTAGTTACACGAGATCATAATTTATATCTGTGCCGCATTTCATTAAGATCTGTTGTCAAAATCAATCAATTATAAAAATAGAAAACAAAATACTTCAATAGGTTGAAAGGTTGTTAACTCCTTCGTGAAAATAAGTATAACAGAGTGTGAATTTGTGAATGATTTTGTGTGTTGTAATTTTTTTGTGTGAATAATATGAGTATATATATTTGTAGTTTGTACTTGTTGATCATTATTTAGTTTAATAACTAGTCTTCAAAAAAAGTAGTTTAGAGGAAAGAACTCATTTATATAAGTTGGTGAAAATCCTACAAAAAAATTGGTTTGCTTACATTTATTCCAGATCGAAGTTACAGAAGTATAAGAGTAAGTACAAGATGTTAGACTTGTAAAGTATCAAGTATTTTTAACTAGATCATTTGGCCTAACAAAAATATTGATAATACAAAATGTTTTAGTTACCTACTTACATATATGGCCGTAAATATTCTATTGTTTTAACAGTATTTAGGCAAGTGTTCCTGTAATTTATTTGCGGCAACAATGGCCATGCAAATGTCAAGGTCACTGTTCCACCTGCTCGAGAAACATTCGTTTGTCTTCTCCTTACGATCCGTTATGACTCGGCTATGTATTTTTAGATATTGTAACTTGATTTGTTAATTCAGTTTATTTCGTAAAAAATACATATATTTTTAATATATTTAAACTTAATTAATTGAATGGATCTCGATGAGAAATACATATATTAAATTGATTTTGGATAATTGGAGATAAATGTATTTCTGGATCCGTGGATGTTTCGTTTTATCGGATTTCAATTTTGAATTTCCTGTTATGTGTGTAATCTTATCAAATTAAATCGATGTAAATGTCTATGAATTCATTCGAGTACTCGACTTTAGTAATGGAAACGTCAAGGACAAGGCTCCACCTGCTCGAGAAGTACTCGTTTATGATGTTATTGCGGTTCAGTGACTACTCGACTATGTATTTTTAGATTAGTAACTGTGGGATTTGTGAGTTGAATGGAACTCTGGTGCATTTGATTGTTTTTTTAATTTAAAATCTGAACGTCTCAAGATTTAAACCCAACACCCAGATTTTTAGAATGTTCATCTGTTTGTCTATTATTCTGTGCATTTGTGCACCCCAAAAAAATGTTGATCCGAATGGAATGTGATTTTTTTATTACGTAAATTTACTATACATAAGTTAACGCAAATATTAGGCGCTTGCACAAATATTCCAAATACAAAATCAATTTAAAGAATCCCATCTACAGCCCTTAGCTATACTGAAGCGAAGCAAGTGCAGTTGCAGAGGAATTGAACCTCATACTCGTTGTTGTATCTTCCACATCCACAAACACTGGGCTATCACTTCAAACAGTATATCAATAATTTCGACTATAAGTTTATTGGACATTAGATTCCGTTTTTAAGTTTAACTTCATGTTTTATAAATTATCTATTCTTTTTCAGGTACTTATTGCTTTCAAGGGAGGTTTGTTTGCACTCGTCCAAAGTGAATTAAGCAGTAAGTCTCAGTGGAACAGATATTACATTATAAATAATTGCCTTTTGTAGTCTGCTTCAGTTCAATTATATCGATTGAATATAATAAGCAATATTCTTCCATTAACCAATTTCACTGACTGGAGCCATTGGACCAGGGTCGGCTTAATGCGATTTCACGGATCATAAGCTGGCGAACAATCTCGCCCGGCCAATTACGTCGACCTGACGTGTATTTGTCTTCGAGCAATTTGTTTTGATAAAAACTCAGCAGGTTATTGAGCCTTCTGTACAGGTTGATCCGGTATACCGTTGATGTGAGCGTGTCTGTATTCATTAGTTGCCTATGTTATTATATGTAATTTGACTGATTGTGGCAATTGGAGTAGATATGATGAGCTTATTTTCACTGAAGTCTTCAGGTGTTAGCAACGTACCTTATAACTTTTGTTTTTACGTTCTTTATTATGCTGTAGCCAATTTGCTTAATAAAGAGGCTCATGCATGTTTAAAGTGTAAGGATGACTCCTTCTAATCCAACCCGACCTCTCTTTCATTTGTGGAATTTCTCGCAACCTTTACTGTAGTTCTGCCGTTGGAAATATGTTCGTGCGGCCCTTGGGAAAAATCGACAATTTATAAATGTAATCTGTATGTTATCGTTTAGTACAATGTAGTTCATATCGGAAATCAATAAAAGTGGTATAAAATAATTCACACAGAAAACTTTTCGGTTGTGGGATATCTCCACGTTACTTTTGATCCAAGTGTAACTTTGTTTCACTAGTAGTGTATAGGCCTTGTATTCTTTCAATGTAATCGTTTCTGCCAATCAAATGTATTCTTTTGTAGGCGTTCTCCGAGTAAAATGTGGATTTTTGTATGCCAGGTGTGCGGTTCATTTGACGTCGATGACAACGCGTGACACGTAATCACATATATTTTTGTTTTTGTTATTTCAAGTAGGTAAATAACGTCTTTGATTTATTTCTTTGGTTATTTTAAGATGACTGTTTCAGATGGAAATACTTAGTTGAATGCAAATGCTAGGTTTTTTAAGAGCAACGCGTATACAGTGTATTTTGTGTTGTGTACATGTTCGTGTACAACATTAATTATTTAATTAATAACACTTACTCCATCACGAATTGGCTCGAAAGCTTATTGTTCGGCTATTTGCACAAAAATATTTGCAATGCTTCTAATACAGTTAATTCTAAATTATGTTTGAGTGTCGCATTTCGAACGTTTATTTACATATAGACCGATATCAACGTTATTGGGTTCGCATCTCCGCACATTTCGCAGCCAACAGACAGCTTTGACAGACGCTTCCAATATGTTTCCGTTCGTTTTTCATTATGCACTCCACTCACGAGTCTAACGAGTGTCGTGTTCGATATTCGAGTATCAATTCGATGTACTGTAATCGAAATCTGGCTATACTCAACATTTTATGAACATTGCAAATGTTGTTTTTACGAAATAGCATTGTTTAGCAACATTCCTAATAGCTGCTGTATTTTCGTTTGATCGAAATTTTCTGTGATTGGCTTAGGTTCTATGTTCGTATAGTTTAATAAACCTCACAATTTTTGTGGCTTGTAAATATTTTAATTCCCCACGTAGATTGATACGACACCACACATAAGGGGACGTGCTCTACAGTTGTTGAAAACTGCTCTTGAAAACAAGATGCTTAAGCAAGGGAGGTTGTCTTGAGGTGAGGGATGGTTATATGCTCTTAACATATTCCTCTGTTAATACTTTCTTATGATACAAAATATTGTGTTCTTTTTCCAATGATATGCAGAGTTAATAAATAATTGGATATTTTTGATTCACGAATCATTATAGTTGAATTATGCATGCCATTACTAGATGAGTGCTAGCAAGCATCTCCGAAATGGAGGTACCAACTAATATTCTCGAACTCATCTATTGTGGAATAGCACAGGTCCGTAGGTCAATACGTCACGTTAATAAAGATGGGTTTTTTTATCTCGGAGAAAAAAGAAGGACGGTGACGCTCTGTAAAAGTATCGGGAATAATCAAAAATCTCTAACCAGGCCGCTCAACCTCAGGCACGCGGGCGATAAGGTGGACCGAAAACGGATTTTAAATGGCCCGCACAAGTATGTTTTTTATTATACTTGAGAGTTAATTACTAGGTTATTATCTAATTATTGTAAGTAGTCAACCGTGCATATATGATTCTTCAGTTTGTCCCGATTGTCAAAAAGTTTGGGTACTCCAGGTCTAGAAAATCACAAGATAGAAGTACCACAAATAGTATCAGAAGTTTAATTGCTGAAGTTGATATCGATTTGTATTTTGATATTAACAAAGAACAGTTTCGCAGCAGGGAGACAGACTTGCTCAACGACTTAGTTGTTGGGCGGACTCTCGCAACTGCAAGCGGGTCGATCTCGGGTGGCGTGGGCGGACTAACAGCATTTAGCGACGTGGGACAGTGACGTGAAACTGATACGGGGTCTTCGTGACTCTTTTGAGAGGAATTTATTGTTAGTTTAGGCTAACTTCTGTTACCAAAATTTTGCGATCCGTTAACGATTATTTCTTATGGTCATTATGTCCTATTTATCAGTCAAGATAATCAGCACAATTTATTGTAGGCACCTGATTATTTGTCTATTCTAGTACTTTCATAATTTAAATATAATTTCGCAAAATTCGAATGACCGAACACAGATAAAATTGTAATTATAAATACTCTATGCATTACCACCGACTCCGTAGGTTCAACGTTGATTGAAACTCTTTTTCTAATATTTACACAATATTGCCGTTTATGAAAACACTTTCAGTCAATTTGGATATTGTTTCATTACTAAGAGTATCAAGATGAACCTGTTTAATTAATTGAAGTCTTAATACCCTCCGTGCGCCGTTCTAATCTATTCAAGAGGCAACACTGTTAATATGTATATCATAATTGCTTTACCTGGTACGCTGCTGGCGCGTTGAATAGTTAACTATGTGCCTATTCAATAGGCTACGTGGTTAATTCTGTCGGATACCGCTGAAGCTACCGATATAGGACGCAGTTATTATCAGCTCTATGTAAACCGAAGAGTTTGTAAAATATTCGATATGCCTCATCAAAAATGTATTAGCCTGAATATTGTGTCATAAAAAAAGTTAAGATCAATTCAACGTCGTCGGGCCGTATATAAGTGACGTAAAATCTTTCGTATCATAATCTTCATTGCGGGCCATTTTGTCAAATATCTTTGATTTTAGAGACGTCTCTTATTACCAAATTACCGTATAAAATAAATGATTCGCCGACGACATGAATTAATTATTAGGGATATTCTAATTATTTGCGTCCGGGGGTCTTCTGAGTGGCATATCTTAATTCACTACAAACTGGGCCCGGTCCTTGTAATTAATACAGCGACTTTAGGAATATTTTTGATCTGGGCCACTCATCAGAATTTCTAGGTTGCGTTTGTTAACCTCTTCTAATTACCAACGGTGACTGTCAATAGAGTATAGAGTGAGAAGAAACTTTTTAAGGTTCTTATTTTTTTTAAAGGAACTGCCACAGAATTGGTGTCTCTTTAAGTCGTTTCGTTTAGAATCTTCAAACGCTTTAACTGCCAATCAGCTGTTGCTTGCCATAATGCTGATAAAGATATACTGAATTTATGAAGGCGTTCAGATTATCTGCTTCACAAGTCTTTTAAATTTTGGACTGATGTCCAATCTAAGTTTAAAGAGATTCGAATTTTTCTGTCAGCTGCAGTCAATTCGTTGTCAAGGTGTCAACTGTACAGAAGAAAAATGTGTCCATTTGAAATAAAATTTCCAGTTAGATGTCTATGTTCAGGTATAGGAAGATATGTCATGGACAATGTACCGATCGTCTCCACGGGACGTCCGGCGTCATGCCGCGATCCCGCTGCGTTCCTACAGCAATGTCACGGGTGGTATTTGTATGGTTCGTTACTAGAGCTGTGCTTACAAATTAGAATTTTTAAATTAACTATATACACGCGAGCGACAGTCCTGGTATTTTTTTTATTACTTACTTTAATTCGTTTTTTATGTACACTTGTTCAAGAATATTTCGAAACTGGAAATCCCGAGGTCGCTTTGCTTAAAATAGAAAATTTACTTACAAAGTTTATCAACTTACCTACAAGCCCTGGATTCGATGGAGAAGCGAACAAGGAGACTTACTGGTATCCCAGAACTGCCTGAGACGAAAGCAGCAGTTAGAAAGCTAGGGATTCTAGCAAAGGTGCGGCAATACTTCACAGCCCAACGACTTTTAACCCCATACAAGGCTCAGGTTCGATCTTGTGTGGAGTACTGCTGCCATATATAGGCTGGTGCTGCCAAATGCCATTTATCAGCATTGGATTCAATGTAGAGGCGTGCAAAGAGGTTAATTGGTGACCCAAAATTGGTTGAGATCAAACTCCATAGTCTCGAGCACAGATGCAGAGTTGCCAGCCTCTCGGTATTCTTCAGGATACATTTAGAAATTG
>DWJZ01003728.1:0-16503 GCA_018249125.1 Asbolis capucinus
AGAGCATGTGATCATTTGCTTACTAATTAACTTTATGTAATGATGCGGTGATAGCCTAGTGGTTAAGAATTCGGTCTCTTACCCGGGGGGTCCGCGTTCGAATCCCAGGGCACGCATTTCTGATTTTTCAGAGTTATGTGTGTTTTACGCATTTAAATGTCACTCGCTATAACGGTGAAGAAAAACATCGCGAGGAAACCTGCATACCGGGGAGTTTACAAAACTCAAAGGTTTGTGAAGTCTGCCAATTCGCACTTGGCAAGCGTGGTGGATTATGGCCCTCCATGCTCCATAGTGGGCCGTGATGGCTCGAGGTGATGATCACTGCCCATGAGAAGACTAAGTAGAACTTCTACATATGAAGTTCATATAAAAGTTTTAATGTATTCGCCAGGTGGGTCTTGTCCAGGTTGTCTTCATTCAGCATGTATCTTACTCAGTCTACATCGCCAATTACCATCAGGCGGGATTCGAATTTTACATACTATTTGTGTAAAATTTCTGATTATTTTCACCGGGTTTTGTCAAGCTAAAAATATATCCATGGCGTTGTAATGTTTTTCTATATGTCGATATTTTTTTTCTGGGTCCTACAGGTTCCCTTGTGGTCCGGTGAAAATAATATAAAGATTTGTGCTAAGGCAGGGGTCAACAACCTTTTGAATGAAAGGGCCAGTTTTAAATTTGATTTTTGCTAGAGGGACGCACATAGATTAGCATTATTTATACTTAATCAAATCTACTTAAGATTTTAGAGTTACTATATAACTGTTTTTATATATTTGCGCAATTATGATGTAGACGCACTGTGGACGCCCTTTAGGGGACATAGGAACTTAAGGCAAATAAGTCATGTGACATCTCCGAATTTGCACTGGACCAGCGTGGTGAAGCACGAACTTTACTACCATAGTGGGAGGATACTCAAGCCCGGCAGTGGGAGCGTTATGGGTCGCAATGATGAATACAGTGAGTCTACAAGCATTAAACTTTGTATAGAGATTTTTTGAAATCCGATTGTGATGGTGCATGATTCTGCAATACGCTTGAAATTACTGCATAAATTTCGATCAAGAATATACTAGATATCGGCTCCCATATAAATATAATACAAAATAATTTCTGCATAAATATACACTTTTACGTTTTCGTTGAATCAAAAACAAACTAAGAAAAACTTTACAGGTTACAAAGATCCTTTTTTGAAAAAAAATTTTTTTATACAAAAAATTGTTCAATTTAGTTAAATGTCACCCCAATAATTCAAAACCATAAATATTATGATTGTTCATGAATTTTGACAACACAAAGTGGGGTAACGTTATAAAAATATAAAAGAAGTATCAAAATCAGTTCAGCCTACATCACAAAACATTGCCATGATTTAAAATTCACCATCGCTTTTATTTGACAGATCTTGAATTAGTTGTTTTCTGAATTATCTTACATAGATTATACTTTTCATTGTGGGGAACAAACACGTCACATTTCTTCGATAAGAAGAGGTAAAGATTATATTTGAAAGCACATAGCGCCATCTCTTACTTAACATAGGTACTACATGAAGAGATTGCATTATATTAGCACTGTTGTTAGTGAGATCTGTGAACTAGGCTCCTAATACCTTACTTACAAGGTAACCTACTTTAAAGACTGGTTATTTAAATTTAATGAATCTAGTCATTTAAATGTAATGAATAAAGTAAAAATAATGATACAAAAATATAATAGTACTAAAATTGAGATGCTATGACTTTTATGTAACTCAAATTACAGGTAACAGTTTCACCTATTTTCTTAGAACACAAATAAATTCGAAGTTCGAGTTTACTTAAATGTAGGTAAGGCCACCAATATTTAAATAATGAGTACATGCTTGTGCCTATTGGATTTTGTTATAACGTTCTCTACTAGGTGGCGTTGTAAGTCTTGGTAACGACCATGGTCGGTTGTCCAAGTAAGTCCTTTTAGGCACCTATTAACGAATAACCTTACAACTGGGATTGAGAAAATAAACGATTTTATGCTTTTACTATTTATTTAAAAAAATGTTGTTACTTAATAAAAAAAAATGTATACTTAATACTTTAAATTATTTTAATATATTATAGTGAACTGGTCAAACGTAAACAGGAAAGTACGGTCTAGGCCCGGGGCGAGGGTATGGGTTAAAGGGGTCGAAAGGCTTTTGAGGTCTGGGCAACGGGATATTGGGTCCTGGGAAGGGGTCAAAAGGCAACCTAATATCTCTTGCTTGCCGGCGATTGTATCCTGGATGGGTAGGGCCAGTGTGTCTGTCACTTCCAGCAACCGTATGACTTCCTCCACCTCGTTTCGCACTAGGAGAGTCTACGCTTCTAGCATATCTTCTGTTAGGGTCCATCCTAATATCATCAATATATTTTGGTAAGACTGGATGATCGCCTGTAGCTGGTGCCCGGGGTATGTCGCCCTGGTTGAGCCATAGAGGTTGTGGCGGCGCTTCTCGAACCGTCCGAATGATGACTGGTCTTCTTGGTGGCGGGCGGTACGTCGGCTGGATTATTCTGAAGCCCTGGCATGACGATTCAGTGATCAGAACCGCCAGTAAAATTGACAGGACAACGACCTTATACTCGTACATTGTTGGAGTAACGAAAAGGAATGATAATCACAGAGGCTTCTGATGCATATTTATACTGTGTTTAAGGAAAAAGAGGTGAAGAGGTACTTTACCTAAGATGAAATCATATGTTTACATTACCCGAAGATAACGGTACAGTCTTGTGACTATTGACTTGAACTCGTTAATTTATTACTGAACTCTCTCATCATATCTGATTAAGCTGAAAACATACTCCACCACGCTGCTCCAGTTTTTTGGATTAGTGGCCAACTAAATGCCGGAAGTTTTGATGCCAACTGAATACTTTCTGTTATCTTGTCTTATCTGTATACCAATATTTTTTGAGTTATTTGAAAACTAAATGAGCCAGTAATTTCGTTCGCGTAGAATTTATTTTTTCGATAGAATTATGTTTTTGGTTACGTTTAGTTTGACCTAGAAATTTCCCTCGCTTCGCGTCGAAAGAAGATTGGATGAAAACTATCCAATAATTCTTTTCGTCATATAAGCTACAAACATGCAAAATTGTGCCTAAATTGGTGCAGTGGTTTCAGTGCATTCATACTAATTTGAACCTATTATCCCACGGTAACAAAGTAGTTTTCTGGGATAAAACGTATCCTACAGCCATTGTCCTTACATAAGCTACAAACATGCTAAATTTCATCTAAATTGATCCACTGGTTTCGGAGATTTAACCTATTTAACCTATTGCTATACCAAAGTTATCCTACGGAACAAAGCCTTTTCCTGAGATAAAACTATCATTTAACCAGTCTCGGGTTCAAATCTTCGATTATGCCAAATTTTATTTAAATTTATCCAGTGATTTTTGCGTCAAGCTCGAACAGACAGACAGACAATAAATCCAAAAATAAATTTATAAAAATATCTAATGTACAAAATTGATTCTGTTACAGTTTTATTAATAGTATTAGATTGAATTAACGTCCGCCCGCGGCTTTTCCTGCGTTTTAGATGCGTTGATAAAAAGTTGATAAAAAAGTGAAAGAGTAATAATCATTCATTCATCTATCCATCCATCCTGATAAACATTTATAATATTAATAGGAGCCTAATCATATCTTTAAAACAATACAAATAGCCAATTTATTATCGCCCAATTGCGGTTCATTATTTTGACGCACCCCAACTTTGTTAATTCCGCGGTAATTAGTCGTTTTTTTTGTATACATAACATAAGGCATCTAATAGGCCATATTTGTATCTAGCTATTAATTATTTAATTGTATTCAATAGAATAAAATTTAATCTCAGCAGATTTTCAATTTTATATAAATGAATACGATATATTTAAAAACACGAATCAAAATGAAATCAAAAATCATTTATTTCATGTAGATATCTTCTACACAATTATAAACGTAAATTTTTTGGAATCTAATGGAAAGATGCCATAATAATATAATTAAAGTAGTCACTACATATTGACAAAAAATCATAAAATTTCCCACTCTATATTCTTTGGCGGAAATAACCCAACCGCTGATTTTCAGTGGGTCCTATTTTGTGGTGGAGTTCGATCAATTGACTATTAAGCATTCGGTGTACACATAACAAGGTTTATTTAAAATATTTATACACACAAGCTTTAATTATAGATCCCTAACAAAAACTCCAAAATTTTTATAACTGTGCTGTTAATCGTTGAGGAGTTCCCTTGTCTGGAGCCAATGCTAAACGTAGTATCAGATCATGCTTATCATAATAATGCGTTGTCATTAGGACGGAAGGTTTATGCAAATTTTCAGCTCCGTAGTATAAGAGGAATTTGGTCTAATTAAGCTTGCAAGATTTGACCCGTAACAAACAAATATACTAATATCTTATACATATATAAATAAAATTTTCGTGTCACAATGTTAGTTACGATACTTCTCCGTAACAGCTTGACCGATTTATATGAAATTTTATTTGCAGGTTCAGTAGTCCTGACACTATACTATCTATTTTTATACCCCTAAGTGATAAGGGATGTCCAGCCTTAACATTTTTTTTAATTGTTGGACAATTTTTTTTATTTTTATTTGTTTTAAAGTGGCATTAAAAATACATAGCACACTAAATTTTCACCCTTCTGTCACCAACCCCTACTTTTTAATTGTCATTTTCGTAATTTATTCAATAGCAAGGCAACGTTAGCGGGGTCAGCTAGTACTAACATGATAATATAAAAACACACTGCAAGTTAAATAAAAGCTTGTAAAAAAAGGTAAAATTTTATTCATATGCAAACGGTGCATCGGGAAAGTACCCATATTATGATTTCATTATGAATAGCTATTACATTGTTTCATACAAACAATGGCACATGTCAGAATGAAACGGTTTTTTCCTAAAACTAAATACAGGAAAATGATGAACTTTATAATTGTATTTGGGGGAAGTACATTTCTTGAAGTGGTGATAGCCTAGTGGTTAAGAATTCGGCCTCCTATTCAGGAGGACCGGAATCGATAACAAGGGCGCGCACTTCTGACTTTTCGGAGTTACGAGTATATGCGTTTTAACATTTTAATGTCACTCGCTATAATAGCGAAGGAAAACATCGTGAGGAAAACTGCCGGGGAGTTTGCAAAACTCAAAGGTGTGTGTCGTCTGCCAATCCGCACTTTGCCAGCATGGCGGACTATGGCCTTAACCTTCTCATTCAGAGGAATGCCCCGTGCTCAATAGTGGGCCGTAATACGTTTGGATGATGATGAGATTTCTTGAAGCTCCAGTTGAATATTGTTTAAACATATATTATCATAATATATGTTTATTCCATAGACAGCATAATTCGTAGAATAAACGGAAACTGATTAATAGTGACTGGAGTGAGATGTTAAATCTTTATTTATCGCTTGCTACGGTGAAGGAAACTTACACTCCTGATACATAACGTCTTTTAGCACCCGCACCGCGAAGGACTAGAATAAGTTGCCGTGTCGGTGTTCCCGTTCGATTACAGGTAAAGAGTGAATAGGCTTCTACTAAATTAGAGCTCTTTACCATCAAATACTTCATCGCCACTTACCAGTTATACACCTATCTAAGAGTTTTGTACTATTAGCACAGGTATCTTATATAATAATATAAAGTATGTATACGACTTAGTTACTATACTTGTATATGATGTTTCCTGTAGGTATCTGTCTGTTTGTCTTATATCTTTAAAATATGGTTAAAATCTTTTATCTTTAAAATAGGTACAAAATTGGTAAAGTCCCGTGAGTAGGCATCTGACTGGGGCTAAAGTAATATTGACCTCCACCGTACCTACCTATCTAAATAGATCTACTCCGATTCTTTGTGTGGGACTTTACTCAACGTAATGAGCGACTTTTGTATCAATTAAAATAGATTTATACTGTCTAAAGATACGTCTCCTAAATTAATTAATTTACAACCAATCTATTTTTTTTGACGTCTAAAGGCCCACCACATAATAAAAATTATTACCAATTAAAAAGGTTTAATTAGCTTAAAATATACTGTAGGTAGTGTTTTATGCAAGACAATATTATGTACTATGGGTAAAATTTATATGTATATTATTGCTTCGATTAATCCTTCAATACCGGTCCTTAAAATATTCTTAATGACTTAGAGACAGTGTCTATGAGTCACTAAAATATATCGTAGAAACAAAATTTTCCTGCACTGTGGTACCAACCAATAGAGGGCATGTGGGTCTATTGTAAGCACAAAGCAAAGTGTAGGGAATATTGAAAATACCCAAATTACTGCACAATGGGTAAGCTAAAAATATCTTTTATATTAGATATTTATTTTTTAAAATGTCATCGTTAAGATTCCTGATTATCTCAATACATAGAATTTAGAATGTTTATGGTCTGACTTTAACAGATGTGTTAGGTATGTCACCACGGCGGTTGTTTGTGATTGAAAAATCAACTGACAGCTGACAGGACTGGGAGTTCGGTTGTTCAACAAAATTGATTTTTTGCTATCATACCAGAAAAAGATTTTGTGGCTTTGAAAATGCACAAATTATATGATAATTAAACTTTTGTCTTTATCACCCAGTTCAGTAAATTCGGTTTTTGATTTCAATCATGGGGGACGCCCAGAACAGTTACGGTAAATGAGTATTATTTAAAAAAAATCTCGTTTTCTATTTTTTGTGTGAACGTAAATAGTCTTATATTGGATATGAATTGCAGATGAGTGTGAAATGCTCAAAGCAATGTTCGATTTCGAGGCAACACTGGCCAAGACGCTAAGTTTCTGTGAAGGTGAATATTTTTATCTGCAGCAGAGCAGTACTAAACAGAGGAATTGGTGGCATGTTGTTAATAGGAAAGGTCAGCTAGGGTTTGTTCCCTCAAATTACGTCGCTGCAGTCAAGGTAATTGCTCTCATTATATCAATTACAACGAGCTACATTGATCATACCCAGTTACCATAATGACAATAAATTCATATAGTCCGCTTTTCTCATCTGTACATCATCATCCACTTTTTATGTTTCTAAGTTTATTTATGAGAAAAGCAGACTATATATACTCATACCCCACAGTACTAATACAACCTATAGTCAAACAATAGACATTCTTCTATCATATGAATGTTTGTATAAAGATTCTTAAAAATTTAAAAGATTTTTATTTCACCAAAACTTATAACACAAATGTTATACTTAAACAGCTACAATAGTAGAAACTGTGTCACAGTAGTGTACTTCCATCCTGAAACATAAAATTTTTAAATATGAAATTTGCAGATACTTAATATAGTTTGAGCTATATAACTTACATTTGGCTTACATACTATACATTTAAAATTATAATAATTAATTTTATTGCATTTTATGTATTTCTTAATATTATTTTACAGTGTAAGTGTATTTACAGTGTGTGTGTGTGTGTTTGCATATTTGTGTGTACACTGTGTCTATCTAACCCAGGACCCCTTGCTTAGCAAACATGGTCACAACCGATTAGATTAATTTTACCTTTCTCTTTTAATAGAAATCTTTAATATGAATAAATATTTTCATGCAGGTTGAACCAGATTTCTTCCTGGCATTCATAAACGATTGTGTGTTAAATCTCACTGATAGTAATACAATTACATCTCAAAAGCAAGAGCTGATAGCCAAGTTAGTAGAGAAAAAAAGACAAATCCAGATCCTTGTTAAACCATCAAGCAAGAAACCACCAGCCCCTAAGCCACCACCTCGTTTGGATGACAGCACTCCTCCAAATGGAGTTTCACCATCATTTGACTTGAGACCGGTGGTGTCTCAGCAACAAATCAGTGAGGAATCTGAATCATCCCCCACTAGATTTGCTACCAGTAATTCATCTAAAGGTATGCATACATTTTGTTTCAGTTAATAATTTTGATTATCATAATATGTATGTATGTTCTGAGGTAATCGTCAAGGTCAGAATAGTGAAATGTATAAAGAATAAAATTGTATAATATATTTTTATTTTGATAAATTATTTGATATATCTCTCATTGCATCATAAATATCGACAGCAAAGAGTTTATTTATTGATTTATATTTATATCACCTCTTAAAAAAAACAAAGGGTATAAATTAATGCCTTATGGCATTGTCCACCAGTCAACCCTGGGTCGATATGGGAAAATGCTGATGGTAGGTGCTGAAACAACACTGAATAAAATAAATATTATTTATTTCTATCTAGAATTTAATTTACTCCCTTTGCAAACATAATTGACAATTTACTTGCCATTAAATACACTTTAAACACTGAAAGTTGGCTGCACTCAAGGCTAAACCATCAGGTGGGATTGTAGTCAAGCACTAATTTATCTAAGGTAAAAAAAATCAAACCCATTACACACCTAAGGATTTTTAAAACAAATTGGAACTTAAAAATGATTAATTAGGATTCCATTTGTCACAGGGTGCATGGAATACACAAATAACATGCAAGATAAAAATTAGCAAATGCTAATATTCTAAATGTTAAGTGCTTTGTTGACCTGTCGGTCTGATACCTATTACTTTGAAACTGGTTTAGATGAACCTTGGTACAGGGTGTAGAACAGATCTTCAGGACAACACAAGATACTTTTTTCATGAAAATGCTTTATGGGGCTGAAGCTTTGTACATAAGTCCATCATTACAGAAAATATAAGCACTTAGTATTTACGCACTAGATTTGGTGTAGGTTGAAGAAGGTGATTAGGGGTGTTTGAAAAAGGGTGGGGGGTGAAAATGGGTGTCTATGATGCAGAAAACACTTTTCACATAAATATCTGCTCAGGAAATCAAACCAGGAAACAGTGGGCTCTTCACTTAGCAGGCAGGGTGACTACCAAGTGGTCAAGTACTAGTTGATACATTTTGTTTTTTTGTGAATGCCCAGAAGTGATCAATTTCAGGAAAAATATATATAGAATGTTATAAAAAACCTAAATAATAAGGGTTGTTTGCAGATAATGGAGAAAATGCTAAGAAGAAAAATGTGAGCAAGTCATCTTCCAACCAGATCTCATCAGATACTGATAACCAAGATGATAGCCAAGATAGCAGCGAGAGCATCAAGCCTAATGCTATATATGAGATAGTCCAGGCTGTTCGCAAGGAGACCCAGCTTAGTCATGACATGTCTAAAGTTGCTGTGGAGACTGTTCTGACTTCCCTGAGGGTAATTCTTCATGATTAGTACTTATTTTAATCAGTTATTTGATAATCAGTGTTATTTATGTTATATGTGTAAAAATGGTAACTTCAGCTTATAATGGATCTTACATTATCAACTTAATATGATAAAGTAACAAATATTGAGGGACATGGTAAAATAAGTAAATATTTAATCAAGTTAAATTTTGTGAAACTTATGAATAAAGAATCTTAATTGACAAATGCAGCTGAAATACTTAAAATTAAAATTACAATTTATAATTGAGGAATGTACAACTTTTGAATTCCTAGTTTACAGATCAGTAATTAGATTATTTTCTTGGACTTTAAAAATTCTGTCATTATTTAAAATTTATCTGAGAATTCTTATCTTTCATTTGAACAGTACAAATATAGGGCTATTCCGCATTGTTTGTAATTAAAAACACTGCCTTACAATAATTAATATCTTGGTATTGTCTTACTAAACCGGGATTGTGGTCAAGCACTAATTTATTAAATGTAAAAAAAATCTAAACCACTTCCATATTCCTAACAGGAATTTCTCCCTGGCGGTGCTGCAAGATCCATTATAGACGCATTGCTCCGTGAAGCCAACAGCAACATAACTTGTCCAAAGAACGCTATTGATGCTGCGCCGGATGCCCTGCGGATGATGACGGCGCTGAACGCGCTGTCCAAGGCTGCTAATGATGTCCAGCAGAGGGGCTGGACATCACAAAAATATTTTACCTGGGTGGGAATCGAACCCGTGACCTTCGGTGTAGCAGTCAGGTTCACTAACCACCAGACCAACGGGCCTGTCAAATAATTATGTGAATTAAAAGAAAGTTCAGTATCTTCCTAAAATACTTTGAAATTACTTCTGTTATCGGATGAACAGCCGAAAGCGATAAGTTTACGTGCCCTTTAAAGCCACTGGACCAATCATATATTTTCTGACGTAACTTTATCGATTGGCAAAAGCTGCTAGGCCTACCATAATAGAAATTAATTTTAACTATGTTAAAGTTAAGAATTTTAACTATGTTAAAATTAATTTCTGCTCCTGGTTTTCAGTCAAACGCAGATGTCAATATCTCTCAACATGTTCTTAGCAGTCATCGCTATGCATATGTATCTACATTGGTCCAGTATTATCAGATGGAGACCCGTTGGCCACTTCGACAGCTGCTCTTACAGGTATGCGAATTCGATCTGGTATTTTTACCGTACAAACTTGACTTTCAAATGGGACCGCAAAAAAGCTATGACTGAAAAAAATTTAAAAGATATAGTTTTCCACTCGCTCTAATTTTTTATGTATTTTCTTACGATGTTTCTACATACCATTCTTCATTTAACCACAAACATAACACAATACAGTATTTTTTTAATAATCATTTAATTTAGATTTAAATTTGGCTGTTTCACGATTTTTTGATTAACGTCGATCAACAATAATTATCGGGTGAAAATTGAGAAAAAACATTTCTTTTTCTCCCTACTGTTTCGAAAACATTATATGATACGCGTGTTCATTGATTATTATTAGTTAGGCTCGGCTACTTCTCGCGCTGTCTGTCGCCTCGTATGTGACGACCAACATAGCACACTTGTATTATAATGTACGTACTATTCACATAAATCTGAGTTTTGGTATATTTTTTTAATAAATAAGGCATTCGGTGTAATGTGTGGATTGGAGCGTACAGCACTCGCGACACTCGCGCTATCTGCGCTACCTGCGGAGATCGCACGCGACATGCGTGACAACCCACGTGCCGTGTCGCGACTGTCGCACTCGGCTCTCCTGCTCTCTATGGTGTTATCTATGGCCGACCGACTGCCTGTCACACACTTTGGTAAGTAACATACATCTATTATGTAGGTGTTTAACTAGAAACTGCGCCTTGCACCGGTGTATATGAGATTCCGGTGCCTTGCCATATTCGTTTTATGGATATCCAGGGGGTTGTAGTATGTAGAAATCCTATGTAACCAGCAACCTCTGGGTTCGGGTACCCTTAAAAGATTTCCCTCTAGATAGAAAGAAAAGGCAACTCCTTGTTCAACACACACTGTTCTGTAACATTTTACAAAACCCCTCCACACTCCAACATTCGTTCGTCCGTCCGACCGTCCGACGACTCACCCAATTGCGTTATTTATAACTTGAATGGGGCCATTATTCGTTTTTTTTTCACAATATTATCTTATTTAGTATGAAATCGTGTTTTATAATTATATTTTTGTTATTATTGTGCAGAGCAACTGGGAGTTGAGTTCGCCCAGTTTCTCTTGGAACTGATCGAGGCGCCTCCAGAGACAGATGTAGATGAGCAGATCCCGGACCTGTTCCTGACGCTACTGCTGGCCTACAATCTGCAGTTCGACAGTCCATTTGACAACCTGCTCCTCAACGCTCTGGAGACCAGGGATAATGCTAAGACATTCTGTGAGAAAGTACTTCTGCTGTTGAATCGGGAAGGTTTGTGTTTTATTTGTACCAATTTTCATCAACATCAGTTCAGTAGTTTACGCATGAAAACAGATCTAACATATAGAAAAGCAGACTAGATACATTGGCTTTTTTAATATTAGTCAGGATATACTTTGTTTATTTTGTGAGGTGAGAACGTACGTACATGCGTTAAGGCTTACAGCGCTATATATAAATATATATTTTGTTGTTAAATTATTTTAGTTGGGCAGTTATACATTTTGTTATTTATTTATTTATAGGTACTTATTAATTTGGTGTTATTTACTTATAAAAATAATTTTTCAGAGGACCCAGTCCACATCTTCGACCACGAGCCGGCGCCCGCTCACTCAGTGCTGAAACTGGTAATCGACCTATTTAGTCGCAAGAAGACCGCCGAACACTTCTACACGAACGATGTTAAAGTGGCAATTGACATTATTGTGAGACAACTGGCCGACTTGTCGCCCGGAGACAGTGTGAGTACTGACTATTGAGAATTATGACGTCATTGGGAAAGTATTTTTCAAGTTTTTGGAAATATAGGAACAGATCCCAAGGAAGAATAATAAGACTGTATGAATATTGTGTATGCAATCTTCTGACTTTCATTAAGTGAGCTCGATGTTCCTATGACGAAATAAAGTATTTTGACTTTGACGTATGAACAAGCGATGCAGGGTGTTCGGTCTACAATGTACATGAAGATTAATTTTGAAACAGTACTACAAATTGTTGGTACTCATTTTAAACACGCAAAATTTCTGAAATAAATAAATTAAGTTTTTGAGTTAAAAAATCGGCGTCTACTTTAGACTTTTTTATTATATTACTCTAAAATTTCAGTCTAAAAGGACAATTTGCACGGCGTTTCATTCGATACGTACGTGCTTCCATCGTACAATTTTCCCAAAATTTCCAAAACATGGGTTTACCAATAACACATGCCACAAAACAGTACTGGAGCAATATGCTCTAGGCCTTAGTTAATTAATATGCCTTTTATTTTTTAATGAAAGAAAGAAAGATATTTTATTGCGTCAAGACGAAATAAAAGACCAAGGTAAATTGTATAAGGTAAATAGTTTACATTATTATTAGGTATTACAAGAAAAAAAAGAACAACAAAATTACAAAGACAAACAAAGGTTGCATTAAACATTATGCAACATTATTAAACATTATACAACTTATATTTTGAAAGAAAACATATTTATTCCGCCAAAGTACATGTAAAAGTTACACAAAATTAAGTTGATTGGCACTTGTTACAAAGTAAAAAAATAAAACAAACAATAATATGTTTAAAATAAAAAGTAGCTATACAAATAAAAAGGAAAAGTAAATGAGAAATAAAATTAAAAAAAAAACGCTTATAACCGTACCATACAGTTTCTTTGGCAGAGTCGGTCGCACTCAGATATTTGGAGTGGATGGCCACGCTCTCACGTCTTTTACGACCAGCCAGTGTTGTCGGGTTGTTCCGTCAGACAGGTGGCGTGAGAAATGCAAAATATAATTTAGACTAATGACTAAAATATAAATTACAATTTTGTAACGTTTTATTATGTTTCAAATTATTTATTTTTGAATTTCAGCGTCGCCACCAGTATCTAAGAATTCTCCAAGGCATCATTCGCAACACGGACTACGGTACCCACTTGCACCGCCGCGACGATCTGCTGCGTTGCTTCGCCAGAATCTTCTGTGAGGAAGGAGAGGCCTCACTCAACGATCAAGCCCTCGTCCGGGCCATATCCAACGAATTCCCCCAGTACTTCAAGGCCTAAGGTATGAAACACCTACGTATTGAATGATACAGTCAAAAGTTTAAACGACTGAGCGTAGTTTGTGTACATTATTCTATGCACTGGGTTGAAATGTGAAAACGTATATCGTGAGTACCCAGGACATTGGATAATGCAGTCTCAAAGTTGGTGAAGCTATCATGAACAGGTTTTCTTTGAGAAAACTTTTGATGATCGGAGAGTAGCGAGTAGATTGGAAGGTATATGAAATTTTTATCGTTCTAAATTTAGTATTTGGCTGTGTTCGCCTTTAAATTCGACTTTCTTACACTATTACAGTAGATACTTAATATTACTTGTTGATATTGATCTCAAATATTTAAATTTAATGTTCACTATGTCTTATGTGTCAAAAATTTTAATATTATAAATGACTGTTGAAAATAATATTATCATGTTAAACAGTATGAATGTCATTTTTATGAAAAAAAAAATAGATGCTGCACAATTCAATGCATTTGATTTTATAAATTATGCTGTATTAAAATCATAATGAGATTTTATATCACGAATATGTAATTCATAAATATACATTTTATTAAATATTTCACTCGAGAATATTAGAGGTTTTGAAAGTGCATATGAAGCATTATGAAATTATATAAAATAATCTATAATCTAAGAACTTCTTTCAAAAAGTCACTTATTTCAAAAAATATTGCCTTAATTATTAAAGTATTTTAATTATATTACAAAAAATGTTGCTCTCTCAAAGATATAAGGTAAAAATATTAAGTACTTAGTAAAATTGTGTACCTTCTTTGAGCTTATTTGTGCCATTTATAGCACCAAAGAAACACATAGTGTTTGTATTTCTAAGTATTTCCTCATATTTAGAGTCAATTATACGAGAAAATAGGTAAATAACTAATTTTTTTCATTATTTCATTTAATTTGATATGTTCATTTGCACAATATAGTTTGTAATGAGGTACTAATATAAAAATTATCTAAATAGTACACATTTTATTTGAAAATATATTTAATGTAGTAAATTTTCAAAGGTATTGCGTTGATGATTTTCTCATAAAAGTTTTGGTATTCTGCTTCTATTTTTTTAGCTCTGAATTGGGCCACAGATAAAATTTCGCATATAATATTTAACAGAGGTTGTTTGTCGGATTATTTTCAAAACTTTATCAACGCAACTATGTTAGGAGAGTTTTACTAAAGTTTGGCTTTACCTTACCTCAAAAATACCGGTTTCTGCAATGACCTAAATTATAAGGGTTTTGTATCAATAAACCAGTTTATAGGGGGTTTTTTACTTACATTGTAATTGAGAAAATAAACAAGTTGAAAATTTATAAAAACCCCTGAAAACCTCTACTAACCGGTATTTTTAAACCGGTTTCAAGCTCCGCTATTTAAAGCTTTAAAATGTGTTTTAGATTAACTATCCCAATGAAAATTGTGTCTTCTGTAAGTTACTCGCATTTTATTTGCATATACGCAATAGGTATTTATGCACATTCCTAGTGACGTATGCATTTCTCGGCCTACATTTATTTCGTACTATGTACTAGTCTCATAAGTTTATTATGTAGAAATATTAATGGTTTTTATATTTTATTCATAAATTGTGCCTAGATATTTTATGTATTTTATACTCTTGTAATTTATCGAGTACATCATAGTATGTTAGTATTACACTATATTATATATTTGTATTATCAGAGCTTGTGTATTAATGAAAGTTAGGTTCGCTTCGTTATTATTAAGAGTGCAAAATATTCTTTAAATATTACACAATATAGTCTATAAATAACTATAACTAATAATATAACCGAACTACAATATGGGTGGTAGATAGTTCTTTCTATTTTCTGTTTAAATTTGCCTGCAATATATATATTATAGCGGCAATATAGAAATTGACTGGCACTATTCGCTCGTTTACCCCTCTACCACATTGGAGCAGCGTGGTGGAGTGTTTTCTAGGCCTAAGTATGAAGAGAGACTTGTGCTCATTAGTCGGCCATCAACGTGTTGAAGCCATTGCTTTGAGTATTTTTATAATTTTTGTTGTGAATACTAATATAAAATAATCTGAATACGAATCCGGCTATCGTAAAAGTAACATACTCAGTTTGGTATAATGTTTCTTGCCGCACGTACAAGCTATAAGTTAATCAAATGTTATCTCAATCGACTCAGCTGTTTGGTTGTGTATTACAAACAAGCAAATACTGTTTTCTTATAAAAATAACATAGAATTTTATCTTTCTATTTATAGATACATTTAACCATAACATTATGCCTAACTCGAAAATGTAGGAAGAAAATTAGCTATTAATAAAACTACATTATTTTGTAGTACAGTGGACCCGCGGTTATCCGGACACTGTCTGAACCGGGGGACCTTGCAATACAATATACCTATCAATGTTATTAATATTTTTGGCAAATCTGCATGATTGTAACTAGTATAGTATAGATTGTAATTTGTAACCACCATAAATGTTGTATTCGATGCGTATTTTGCTTCGCAAATTCAAATTTCCGGAGTATAGAGTCTAAGAATGTTTGCCCATCGCCACCGGCACCGAGCCGTCATCGAAAACAATTTTATTTTGAATAGATTTCAAGATGACGTGACGGCGAGCCTTTGTCCACTGCGACCGATCTTATTGGTTTAGAAAGGGAAATAAACTCGATCTCGCTGATGGTCTGGTGACGCTGGTGGTAGACACCCCCAAACGTGTTTTCTATTGCCGTCACATCAGCCTGTTATAATCTTGGGCCAGTTCTAGCGCTCTGGTGTAAATGTAAGTACCGCTACTTGGGCGCTGTCATCTCGTTCTTGATGACGGCCCGGTGATTGCGCAGTGGACAAACGGCATTACGGCTTCCTCTACAATCCGACAAATTCGATAATACGACATCGCCCTATATGTTAGTCGGACTATCGCGGTTCCACTGTACTTTATTGAAATATAAAATATACTTGTCATTTCCATAGCAGATCAATAT